>NCQV01113626.1:4669-21278 GCA_002740545.1 Lophocereus schottii | reverse complement strand
GGTCGGTTTGGCACCAAAATGGAGCAGCTAGGTTGCCTTGCTTCTACTTAGTTTAGACTTGATTTCAAACCATGAATGACTTTATTAGGATGTCAATAATTATCCCAAGTGAAGAAATCAAGACTAAATTAGGTTTAAGGGGTGGAGGGACCAGCTAGAAACTCAAACTGGGTTAGAATAGAGCTCAATCTGGAACGATTGACTTACAGGAGCAAAATCTTCATGATGACTTTACTTGACTTTCTCTTCATATCTTGTTACTTGAGGATGTTAGGTAACATTCTATGCAAAAATATCAGTGCTAAACCCTTTGGAGGTTTAGGAAATCAGATGAACAACCCGGGTGCGTCAGAACTCACTGCCTCAGGATTAGTGTTGGAACTTACATTCCCTTAACTGTTTTGAGGGGAATCTTGTATCATGGCTTGATCTTCATTGTCCTCCCCATGTTGAAAGGAATTTTCCCTTAAATTCACTAAATGCTCATCTTCCAAATAAGGGCTCAAGTATGCTACATTGAAAGTAGCTGAAACACCATAATCTTCGAGGAGATTAACTTTGTGCACATTATCATTTACCCTCTTTAGTACCTTAAAAGGACCATTTGTCCTTGGCATTAACTTACTCTCCCATTTTGAGGGAAAACATTCTTTCCTCAAATGAATCCACACTAGATCTCCTGGTTGAAATACCGCCTTCTTTTTATACCTATTTGCTTGAACTTGATAGCAGGTATTTGATCTTTCAATAATGGCCATGACTTACTTGTGGAGCCTCTAAATCTCTTCAACTCTTTTGCTGGGCTCCACACTTTCTTTTTCTTCTGAAATTCTAGGCACTAAGTTAAGAGGGCTTAAAGGATCAATCCCATAAACTACCTAGAATGGGGATATCCCTATAGTTCTGCTGGGTGCCCTATTGTAAGCAAACTCAGCATGGTGAAGGAGAAAATCCCATGCTTGTGCAATGTGGGTAGTATCATTGGTCTTGTTACAAGGTATAAAGTGTGCCATCTTTGAGAATCTATCCATTACCACAAAGATGGAGTCCCGATTCCTTTGAGTTTTTGGCAAGCCAAGGATAAAATCCATGCTTACATCAACCCAAGGGAGGGATGGAACTGGCGAAGGTGTATAAACCTTGGGTAAATGAATGACTCTTGGCTATTTGATAAGTAGCACACCTTTTTAAGAGGTCTTGAACATCCTTACTCATTCTTGGCCAGAAGTAATGTTCCCTGAGCATAGCTAGGGTCTTGTTGTCACTATAATCCCCAGACAGAGAACCTCCATGGACTTCCCTAATTAGAAGCCCATGACTACCACATCTAGGAACACACGAACGAGTGCCCTTAAATAAGTACTCATTTTAGATCATAAACTCTCCTTTGGGGTGTTTGAGATAAACAGAATATAACTCCCCAAAGTCTTCATTCGTAGCATAAAGGGACTTAAGGTGCTCAAATTCCAAAATGCAAGCATCTAATTGGAATAATAGTAAATGCCTTCTTGAGAATGCATCTACTCACTGGTTGAGTTTTCCTAACTTCTGCTTGATAGTAAAGTGGAATGACTGAAGGTATTCCACTCATTTAGCATGCCTAGAGTTTAACTTGTGCTACCCTTGAATGTACTTTAAGCCCTAATTAGAATGTAAGATAAACATTGGAGCCATCAAGTAATGGCTTCAATGTTCCAAACTCCTCTCAATTACATAAAACTCCTTATCATAAGTCGAGTTCTTCCCCTTAGAATCACATAGTTTCTCACCAAAGAAGGCTAATGGTTGACCTTCTTGAGTAAGAACTCCTTATATGCCGACACCAGAAGCATCACATTCAATCTCAAAAACCTTATCAAAGCAAGGTAATGCTAATACTGGTGCCTCAGTCAGCTTGGTCTTGACTTCCTCATAGACAAAATGAGCTTTGGGGGTCCATTTAAAGGATGAACCCTTAATCACTTCAGTCATTGGTACCATGATTGTACTAAAGTTTCTAATGAAACACCTATAAAACAAGATAAGTCCATGAAAACTCCACACATCATGGACGCTCTTAGGAACTGTCCATGATTTAATGGCCTCAACCTTGTTCTCATTCACCTTGACTCCATAGGCAGTCACAATGTAGCCTAAGAAGGTCACTTTATTAGAGAAGAAGGTATACTTCTCAAGGTTACCACACAGCCTTTCCTTTCCTAGGACTACCATGATCCTAGCCAAATGATCTTGGTGTTCCTTTTTTGACATGCTTTAGATCAAAATATCATCAAAGTACACCACCACAAACTTAGCAATGTAAGGGCTGAACACTTGGTTCATTAGCCTCATAAAGGTACATGGTGCATGTAACGCCCCCTAATTAAGCATGTTTCATGGTTTGCAAACACTTTTATACTATCCCTCAANNNTAACTGATAAACTCAATGATCAGGGCATTACCACTGTTCAAAAGGATAAGGCTTGAAGCATGTGGACTAGAAATAACATAGTTGGGCATTGCGTCAGCCATACACATTCACATGATTAAATCGTATACAATCAACTGTTAATCAGTATAAGGTTTATACACCATAGTAAAGCAATTCACCACAAAATTTCCACCTCCATCCATTGAAGGTTTCAAAATACAGCTCCAAAATATGCATGTACTATGTCACTATTGATCCATCCAGATTCCGTTACTCAATTTATTTTCTTCAGTTGGTTTGCTAGTATGAGGGTGACTCATTGAGCATTTGCCTAAAATAAAACACGAAAAACATTTGAAACTGCCAGTATATACATTCCTATATTGTTAAATGATCTCTGTATAAATTGGTAGGGCACCCGCTTTACAATTCATTTAAGTTAAAACAGCGAATGAGATGAACGCAAAATTGCATTACTAGTTGTTATCCGATAGTGAACCCCTTAATACCGTTATAATCTATGGATAAGTATACACTTGCCAAGCCGATCGAGGGACCTGGCTTGAAGTCATGCAGATAACTAAAGGGTGAATGTCCTATAGATAATAACTTGCGGGTTATTAATTAAGTGATAAATCACTGCACAAACTGATTCATTGATGTACTTACCAAAATATGATAATTTTGATAAATACACTCTGATTTCTAAAGATACCGGCAATGGACATACCTGAAATCTTAAAATAAAATCTCACTTGATAATACTTAATGCACAATGTAAAACAATAGACTAGGCCCTATTTATGCTTAAGAAATGTTATTATAGATAAATGCAGCTAGTAACCAACATTCACTCTCATAATTTGAAACTTTAATGGAAATTGATTAATAAAAAGGACATCCACAATTCAAACATTTCAATATAAGATAAGTTACACTAAAAGGGTTTGAAAAATAAATAAGTTAGGGTCATTGAACTCGCAATAAAACACATTGAAGCAAAATAGACAAAAATGAAATAATTGAGTGATAATGAAAAGACGCTAATGGATATAAATGGAGTATGAATTTTTGATGTTTTTGAAATGGATAATAAAAGGTTTAATCCAACGATGGTGTTGTGAGGTTCAGAGAAGCTCATATAACCCTAGCTTGGCCCGAGAGACACTGATCTTGAGTCACTACTCTCCCCTTATGGATATCAGCCCATGCAATCCTCAATTAGCGCTAATCAGTTTTTTAAACCTATGCACAAGCTAATTTTGTGCATTTAATCTCCTAAACCTCCAGGAGGTTTGGAGCCTTTTCTTTTGTTAGGATGTTAATTAACATCCTAAAATTTCAAACCATGCCAAAAGAGTCAAGTCAAGTTGAGTTTAGCGTTGAAAATCCAAGCCCTAAACTAAAGCCTTTCGGTTTAGGCCATTTTAAAACCTGTTTTGGTTTTAAGTTGATTCATTAACTTAAACTTAATTTAACTTTGATTTCTTTTCTAAGAAGTTTATTGACATTCTAATAAATGTAATTATGTAATTAAATTAGTTTTAAATTAAGTATTTTTGTCCAAACTTTCAAAGGACTCGAAACAGAAGGTCCTGGGTTCAGGCCAGCAACAGACCTGGTAATTGTGAGCTTAATTACTTAGGCCTATTTGAGGTTTAACTCAAATATTTTCCCATGGTTAAGTTTAAGAAGTTAGCTTTCAACAAAGTAAGTTTTAGCGCCTTTGGACTTCGTTTGCCCACTTAAATCAGTCATTAAATCCAGACTATCCAAACTGCACGATTGAGCCAGAATATACCAGGTGTTGTGTTTGTTGTTTCATAACTTTAATGACGTCCAAACTATGTAAATTATTTTTGTATTAGTTAGTTTTGGGATGTCTAGTACGCAAGCATGTTAAGAAAAGTCCAAAATAAGACGGCCAAGTCATCCAATCCAGCCTAGGAAGCCGAGCTACCAGTTTTGTGCCTAATTTTATACGGTTTGGTGAATCATGCTATTTGAGCCTCCTAATAATGTGTCAATGTAGATTTCTAAGCGAGGGGGATAGATAACATCTTGAGGTTTCCCGTCATAGAAGGAAACCCAACATTACTCATCAAATTGAGGTGGTGTGATGTGGAGCAAAACTGGGGACACATGGCACCTTGGTAGGCGAGTGCTTAGCCAAGAGGGCCTCTTAGGAGGGTTTTCTTCAGGAACCTATGTACTTGCTTGGCTATCTAGAGAAGCTTAGTCATCCTATGACTCATCAAAGTAGAAAATGTCATGTGAGTCGAGGAGGAGATGCCATTTTGTAAGCATGTAAATGTACACCATGCGTTTGAGGTAGCAGCCATATAAAGACCATGCTTTTGAGGTGACAACCATGTAAAGCAAACCCTCTAGGCAAGAAAATCATGATTAAGCTACCCATAATCATTAGGAATGAGTTTAATTTACTAGGCTCATTAATTATGCTCAGCTTAGTTTAAAGGCATGCATTGTAATTTAGCTAAGTAAGTATGTTTAAGAGGTTTCCTAATAATTAAGTAGCCTCTTAATGGTTACCTAGTGAAATGGGAAAGGCCTTGGACATATATTATAAATAGTCCAATAAGCTTATTTTGTAATCAGTTGTTGATGAATTGAAATCTGAAGTTGAGTTTAAGTCCTTAGTGTTTGTTACTTCAAATTCTCTACTTGCTTATCCTTACTTAGGCCGAGTAAGGCGGTGTTCAAGTGAGATCCAAGTTAGATGATGAAATCTGTATCCTAGCCAAAGATTAAGGGCCCCAAGATAATTCTTAATGGTGAAATCTATATCCAAGAATTGTTTCAGTTTTACCGATTTCATGTTTTCCTCGTTCTTCCCGTACTATTCCCATTCACGCCACCCTTTTCACTCCACATGCTATTAAGCTTGTTCATATCCTTCAACATGAGTTCTCCCTTATTCCCAGCGTGATACGTCATCCCCTCTTCTCAAATTTCATTCTCATGACCATTTAACATGGTTTTCCCAACCCATTTAAGGTTATGTACACAAGCAAAGTTGTTGAACTCATTAAACTTTATAATTTCTTTGCAATATCCATAATTATTTACAAACTGCTGACAATATGTCCAAATCTCACGATTTCTATCTTCCCTCATATTACCGTGTTAAGGTCCACTTCAAAAAATTCATATCCTTCACCCCAACCTCAAATTGAGCCCTGAAACCCCAATATGGAAGGATTAAAAAGTCCCTGGAAATTTTCATTCATAGTGAAAAACATAATTCCCATAATAGGAGTTCCTAAAATTGGGCCAGAGCACAACTATGCAGCTTCGGTCTATCCTTCACAGTCTTAGCAAGACGCTCATAACTTTTTTCACATAACTCGGATTAAAATTATTCAAAAGCAATTTAAAGGATAACGCACTAATCTATCTATATACCGAAAATCACAATTTTTTAATGATCTAAACAATACCAATTTGTTCGTAAAGAGATCCCTGTTTTAGGTTTGATCACTGCCTTATTGTCCATGTTTCAATCTTTTCTTTACGTATGTCCCCTCTAAAGTCCCTCTCTAAAATCACAAAATAATGGTTTGTTCCTTGTCATCACCTTACAAACCCATGTTACTCAAATTTACTCCATGATCATCTTCATCTAGTTTTCAATTCTTCTCTTTACAAAAACACTTAAAACACACCCCTAATCTCACTTATTTGCATAACTGTAAAAAATCATCTCTTTTCATCCATTGAAGAAATTTTATAATCCACTCCTTTTTTCAAAAATCACCCTACGATATTATCTGAAGTTAAATAACACATCCAAACTTCATTTTCCATCCAATTATGCACAATCAACATATTTGAAGCTAAACATTAGTTAATCCATGCATCATCACTAAAACCCCAGCTTATGACCAACTTGTTCTTGCACTTAAACTCATCTAAAATCAACATAAACATCATGATATCCATTACTAATGCCAAAGATCACAAAATCAAATATAAAACAATCCAAATCCATCACTTCAAACTTATGCTTGTGTAATCGTGAACAACTTCAAGGTTCACAAACAATTCAACATCAAAATAGCACTTGTTTATATCAAGATAACATGATCCATAATCAAATCCAATACAAATTCCAAAATTAATCATGATTAGGTTAGGATTTACCTCAATTTAAGCTTGGATTATGAGATATGGGGGTGATGGAGGTGGTGTTTGATGTTTGTGAGAGTTATAGGTGTTGGCTTGTGGCTGATGGGGTGGTGGTCGGTAGATGAAGGTGGCTGACAATAGCCACCTAATTTAGCAGCAGCACCAAGGAGAACAAAGAGAAAGAAAGAAGAAAGGAAGGGGAATATGTGTAGCTCAGTTGCTTGAAATGTCTTTGAGCTTATCTTATAAGCTTCGCAATATCTACCTATCCAAAATATCTTTTTGCTAATTAAAATTAGGTACAAGTAATGGTGATAACTTAATTTACTCGCACCAAAATTTTCAGGCCACCATTGAGCCCAAAATGAATTGGGCCACAATTCGGGCATAAATGAATTGGGAAAAACTTAATGAATTTGGGTCCAAATTTTTACATGGTTAAAAATTAAATTATTGTCACATTATGAAAAATAATTTATCGTTTAATCATATTTATCAGGGCCTACTATCGGTTCACCCCAAGTTATTACGATAAATGAAACTCGAATTGCAAAGTGTAGCTCAAAATGAATTCTCCCAATCGGATGATTAAATAAGATAAATAAATGTGAAAAATTAATAACATTAGCTTAATTAAATAAATAAACATGATTTAGGTTTGGCTATAACAGCCTTCCCCCCTTAAAGAGTTTTGTCCTCGAAACTTATGAACTTTGTCAAAACATGCAAGGTTATCTCAAATAAGTATGGGTACTTAACTTTCACTTCTTCCTCAGTTTCCTAAGTGACTTCTGAGGAGGTATGATTTACCCAAAAGTACTTTGACCTTAACTACTTAATCCTGTGATCTAGTATTTGGACCGGGTGCTCCTGAAACACTAGACCCTCAGTGATTGTAATGGGGTTGATCAAGAGAGCATGGTCAGGATCTGAAATGTGCTGACTGAGTTGTGAGGTAAGGAACACGTTATGCACGTGTTTGAGTTATATAGGCAGATTTAGTCGACAAGCTGTGGGATTCAACCTTTCAGTGAACTTGTACGGTCCAATAGATCTTGGCCTCGATTTAGTCCGTAGTTCAACCTTCTTATACCCTTAGTTGGAGAAACTTTCTAAAAAACCTTATCATTTATCTGAAACTCAAGGGATCTCCTTCTTTTATCAGCATAGCTTTTCTGTCGGGTCTAATAGTCTGTTTTCAAGAGTCTTTTGATATATGTCATATCACTGAATGTTAAAGAAGATCTTCATGACCCAAAAGGTAATTTTATCATCAATGTCTGCGTTATTTTACCCTAATGTTTCATGTAAATTTCTCTGCTAGTATTTTCACAACATCGACCATTAGGAGTTCCATGCTTTCTTTAAATGTAAATATTGGTCCTAGGTTGCGAAGCACTATGGGCTCAAAATTAAAAGAGTTAGATCCATTAATATTTTTAGATGCTTGCCTATATGACACTAATTGAATACCCAAGTTCTCAAGCCCTCTCAAGAGGTTCAACTGAGTAATCACTACCGTGTTCAGGTTATGCTGTGCTTTACTAGTTAAGGTATTTGCCACAACATTTGCTTTTCCTATTGGATCTATAAGTCATAATGTTTAAGCAATTCTAGTCAATGCCTTTATCTCATTTTGAACTTCTTCTGAGTAAAGATGTACTTCAAGCTTTGATGATCAGTAGAGATCTCAAAAGATACTCCATATAAGTAATGTTTCTAAATTTTTAGTGTAAAAACCACAGCCACTAGATCCAAGTCATGGTTAGGGTAATTTCTCTCCTAAGGGTTGAGCTATTGGGAGGAATAAACTATCACTTATCGTCTTGCTAACTTTATAGCTTCCTTTAATAAATTGGTCAAAGAAGATGACCTTTGATATATCCTTCTTGAAACTCGATAATACCATACTAAACCCAAAAAGTTTCTCGTCTCAATAATATTAGTGGGCATTGAACACTCTGTAATTGCTTTCACCTTCTTTAAATCAACCTTAATCCCTTCCTTGGAAACCACATGTCCTAAAAATGCCACTTCTTCTAACCAGAACTCACGCTTCTTGTATTTGCTATGTAATTGATGTTCCCTTTAAGTCTGTAACATTGTCCTCAAATGAATAGTATGCTCATCTCTATCCTTAGAGTATATCCAGATATCTTTTATAAACACCACCACGAACTTGTTTAAATAGGGTTTGAAACTTTATTTGTAAGATCCATAAAGGATGCAAGGGCATTGATCAGGCCAAAAGGCATCACAGTGAATTCATAGTGACCAAACTTTGTCCTAAATGTGATTTGGAATGTCTTCAGGTAAAATCTTACATTGATGATATCTTAATCTCAAATAAATCTTGGAAAAGACTCCTGCTTCATACAGTCAATCAAAGCAACCATCTATTTAGGGCAATGGGTATTTGTTCTTGATGGTGATCCTATTCAACTCTCTGAAATTGACACATAACCTTAAGGTTCTGTCCCTTTTCTTTACAAATAGAACTGGGGCACCCGATGGTGACAGTAATAGCTTAACTAACTGAATCTTTAGTTTTCTAAGCTCTGTTAGGGCCATAGGATATAGGGCTTTAGAGAAAGGTGGGGCACCAGGCATTAATTCGATCTCAAAATCAATTTCTCTTTGCATTGTAGTCCTGATAACTCTTTAGGAAAACATCTTTAAATTCATAATTATAGGGATATCGTCTACTTTTTCCTCCTTCGATTGAGGGTCAATAGTATAACACCAATACCCAATAGATCCTTGACATAACAGGTTATGTGCTTTCATAGCAGAATTTAAAGGACAAGGTTTTTCCTCTCTTTTTCTATAAAACATATTTGTCTCCCTCATTCACCCTTGAGATAACCTGAAGGTCCTCACAGTCTATCTTGATCCCATAAGTACACAACCAGCTCATTTTCAAAATGATATCAAAGTTTGATGAGTCAAATTGAATCAAAACTCCAGGGCATACTATCCCACTAATAATAATTGGGACACGTTTATAAGAGATAGGACACTCAACTCTAGAGTGATTGGGTAATTTGATTTTGTAATTGGTTTCTATCTCCTTATTTTCAAGGTTTAGTTACATGGCATATTGAGTGGATGTAAATGAATAAGTGCCAACTGAATAAATCAATACACAAAATGACTTTGAAATTAAAAAGAGAAGTTCCAGTAACTACTGTATTAGAGGTGGCAACTTCCTTTTTGCTCAACACATAAGCCCTACCTACAGTTGTGGGCCTTAGAGGTGGGAGCCCTCATCCACAACCTTCAGTATTTGGGGACAGGCAACAATGAGGTGCTTTAGGCTACCACACCACATGCATTTGTTAATTCCCACTCGGCACTCAGGAGTGATGTGGTTAGTTCTTCCACGTTTCCCATAGGGCTTTGCTAAGCCTGCAGGATGACTACTGGCAGGAGCAGATTTCTTCTAGTTTACACCCTCGCTCGGAGCTCCCTGTTTGGTCTACTTCCTCTTCTGATTAATCGGGTTTGAGGCCCTCAACTCAGTCTTCACTCATTCTACTCCAGCTGCTCACTCATATAACTCTTGACAGGTAAGGATCGGTTTACCAACTAGCTGGTTGCGAATATAGAAAGCTAATCTCTCTTCAAATCTCCTCATCTTTAGTCTTTCAGATGACACAATCTCTGAAACAAACCTGGATAGTTCTGTAAATTTGCTAGCGTGCTACATCACGGTCATACTACCACTTAATTTAGTCTTATAGATTCTTTCTCCTTCTACCATTAATCCACAACTGAGTAAAATTTGGCTATCAGTTCTCCCAAAGATCTACTCCAAGTGAAGTCAGGCCCTAAAAGCCTATTCTTAACAGTGTTCCACCAAACATCGGCTTCACCAGTTAGGCAAAACGTTCCAATGTTCACCTTTTTATCCTCTGAAATCGCTACTATAATGGAAATTTTCTCCATCCCTCAAATCCATTCTTCAAGTTCCATTGGGTCATACTTTCCATCATAGACTTTAGGGTTGTGCCGAACCACCCCATCTGCTAGTTTATAATCCTTAGGAGGGATTTTAATAGGCACGGGGGGAATTTATTTCATAAGCTCAGACACCAAAGTGTGCTAGTAATTAGGGTTCATGAGGTTATTAGTCAACTCAAGGGGAATAGGGGGCATTCCACTAAGGCTTGGTGGCACATTATGCAAAGCTTGGCAGCTAACCCCGAACCATGGTTCGAGTTATCTCCTATGTGAGTCTCTGCCTTGTTTTGCATAGCTTCAGACATTTTGGCTATTCAATAAACTTCACTACCACCATCATATAAGATAAGCATACACAATAGCCTACGTATACAGACTATAACACTATGAAACTCAAGAAATGGATTCTGTATGTGGACTACCATATTAGCATGTAGTTAAGAGATGTGAGTGGCCACAAAATTAACCGGCAAGATGCTCACTACATATGGATCCATTTAACAAGCAGAATATAAGAGAAGAACATGTGAGAGATAAGCAGATATTACTATTGTCACAATTCTCCAACGATATCCTAATAACCCTCCCTAACCAACTTTCTCACTCTCTTAAATCTACTCTCCATACTGCATATCCCATCAAAGAAGATCAAACCTAGCTCTGATACCAAATCTGTAATGCCTCCTAATTAAGTATGTTTCCCTATTTGCAAACACCACAATTCAAATAATTCAATATAAGATAAGTGACACTAAAAGGGTTTGAAAAATAAATAAGTTAGGGTCATTGAACTCATAGTAAAACAAATTGGAGTAAAATAGACCAAAATGAAATAATTGAGGTGATAATGAAAAGACTTTGATGGATATAAATGGAATATTGGTTTTTGATGTTTCTAAAATAGATAATAAAAGGTTTAACGCCAAGAGGGGTGTTGTGAGATTTAAGAAAGCTCATATAACCCTAGCTTGGCCCAATAGACACTAATCTTGAGTCACTACTCTCCCCACTTTTCAAATTTCATTCTCATGACCATTTAACTTGGTTTCCCCAACCCTTGTAAGCTTCTATACACAATCAAAATTATGGAACTCACTAAACATTGTAATTTCTTTGCAATATTCATAATTATTTAGAAACTCCTGATAACATGTCCAAATCTCATGATTTCTGTTTTCCCTCATATTATCGTTTCACGACCTACTTTAGAAAATTCATATCCTATTGAGCCTTAAAACTTCAATATGAATGCTTGAAAAGTTCCTCAAAACTTTCATTCATGGTGCAAACCATAATTCCCACAATAGGATTCCTAAAATTAGGCTAGAACACAACTGTGCAACTTTGGCTATCTTGCGCAGTCTTAGCAAAATGACCATAACTTTTTCCACAAAACTTTAATTAAAATGATTCAAATGGCATTTGAAATATAACGCACTAATGTATCTATATACCAAAATCACAATTTGGCAATGATCCAAATGATGCCAGTTTATTCATAAAGAGTTCCCTATTTTAGGTCTGATCACAGCCTTATTGTTCATGTTTTCAATCTTTTCTTTGCATAATTCTCCTCTAAAGTCCCTCTCTAAAATCACTAAACAATGGTTTGTTCCTTATCATCACCTTACAAAGCCATGTTATTCAAATTTACTCCATAATCATCTTCATCTAGTTTTCAATTCTTCTCTTTACAAAAACACTTAAAACACACCCCTAATCTCACTTATTTGCATAAATGTACAAAATCGCCTCTTTTCATCCATTGAAGAAATTTTATAATTCATTCCTTTTTGCAAAAATCACTCTAAGGCTATCCAAAGTTAAATAACACATCAAAACTTCATTTTCCATCCAATTTTACACAGTTAACATATTTGAAGCTAAAGATTAGTAAATCCATACATGATCACTAAAATCCCAGCTTATGACCGACTTGTTCTTGCACTTAAACTTATCTAAAATCAACATAAACATCATGATATCCATTACTAATGCCAAAGATCACAAAGTCAAATACAAAACAATCCAAATCCATCACTTCAAACTTACGCTTTTATGATCATGAACAACCTTTGTCCTTGCATGCTTTCAAGCCTAACAAAGAATTAAAACATCAAAATAGCAACTGTTTTTATAAAGATAACATGATCTATAATCGAATCCAACATAAAAACCCAAAATTAAACATGATTAGGTTAAGATTTACCTCAATTTAAGCTTGGATTCTGAGAGATGGAGGTGATGGAGGTGGTTTTCAATGTTTTTGAGAGCTGTGGGTGTTGGCTGGTGGCTGATGGGGTGGTGGGCAGTGGTTGAAGGTGGCTGGTGGCAGCAGTCACCTAATGCCACCAGCCACCTAATTCAGCACCAGCATTGGGTGGAAGAAAGAGAAAGAAAGGAGAAATACAGAGGAATACGTGTAGCTTAGTTGCTTGAAATGTCTTTGAGCTTATCTTATAAGCTTGGCAATATCTACCCATCCAAAATATCTTTTTGCTAATTAAAATTTGGTACAAATGATGGTAATCAACTTAATTTAATTGCACCAAAATTTTCGGGCCACCGTTGAGCCCAAAATGAATTGGGCCACAATTCGAGGCTAAATGAATTAGGCCAAACTTAATGAATTTGGGCCCAAATTTTTGCATGGTTAAAAATTTAAATTTTTGTGACATTATAAAAAATAATTTATCACTTATATTTGCTAAGACCTACTATCGATTCACCTGAAATTGTTACAGTAAATGAAACTCGAATTGTAAAGTGGGGCCCAAAATGAGTTCTCCTAACCGGGATAATTAAATGACGTAAATAAATGTGAAAAATTAATAACATGTCTTAATTAAATAAATAAATATAATTTAGGATCATACCATTACAATGCATTTGAGAATCTAAATGGCATAACTAACCATTCATATAAACGACCTTTGGTCTTGAATGCCGTCTTCCACTCATCTTCCTCTCTGATCTAAATTTGATAGTAACCACTCCTCAAATCAACCTTTTAAAACACACTAGAACCATGAAGTTCATCTAGCATGTCTTCAAGCCATGGGATAGGATGCCAATATTTGATGGTTTTTCTTGTTTATGGCTCAGCTATCGTCACCCGTTCTCATGCTCCCATCCTTCTTAGGGACTAATAAAGCCAGCACAATAGAAGGGCTAAGTGATTCCCTAACCAACCCTTTGTTGATCAGTTCAGCTACTTGCCTTTGAATCTCCATAGTCTCCTTTGGATTCATTCTGTATGCAGGCTTGTTTGGGAGTATGGCTCCAGGGTTAAGGTCGATATGGTGCTAGATGGATCTTTTGGGGGCAAGCAGAGGGTATCTCATTTCGAAAGATATGGCTAAACTGTTCAAGTAATGATATATCAAGGGGGTGGTTTGGTGGTGAGTATTCTGGTTCCTCAATGGCAGTGAGGATCCATTCCGTAAAGGCCTTAAACTCATCATAAGATGTCTTAAGTAATGGCTCTCCATAGGTAAGGAATAGGTTAACTTGTTGGGGTCCCTTTGTGGCTTGTTTTTCTGGATCTAGGAAGGGCTTCAAGGGCAAGGGTTATCTTTTTTCCATCCTTAGAAAAGGAATAGGTGTTTAGGTACCCATCATGCTTAACCTTTATGTCAAACAGCCAAGGCCTACCAAGCAGAATGTGACATGCATCCATGGGGATAACATCACACCAAAGCTGATCTTGGTAATTCTGGCCTATAGAGAACGAAATCAAGCATCTAGAATTTACCTGCAAACCTTTACCTTGATTCAGCCATTGTATATTGTATGGGTGGGGATGGACAGAAGCATTGAGATTGAGTCTCTCCACCATACTTAGGGAAACTACCTTAGCGCAACTACCTCCATCAATAATCAAAGAATAGACTTTATCTTGGACATTACACCGAGAGTGAAAGATGTTCTCTCGTTGTTCTTCCTTGGTTTTAAGTCCACTCAAAGCTCTCCTTAAGACCAGCATTTCACCTTCATCAGCTTCCTCCATACCTCCTCTTGACTCTCATCTTGTTCCTCTATTAAATGAACCTTCTTTTCCTCCTCAATTTCCTATTCCATTACTGCCTCCCACTTGGCCAAAGTAATAATCTTTCTATTTGGACACTCAAAGATAATGTGACTAAGTCTTTGACATTAAAATACCTCCTAGTGATCATGGGGCTAGGATTGGGTCTATTCTATAGGGCTAGGCTTTTTGGTGGAGCTTGGGTTCTGGGGTGGAATGGGACAATGTCGTGGCTTTAGGTGGTGGAAAGGAACTTACTTTGTTAAAAAGTTGATTCCGGGGTGGGGTTTAGGCAAGTCTCTTTTAGAGGTTCTGGTCTTTCTTTACTGCTCAACCTTATGAGCTAGCACACATATCTCATCAAAAGCATAGTATTGCTAAAGTTCAACAACACTAGCATACCTAGGATCAAGTCCTCCTAAGTACCTCACAATTGTTTGTTCTTCTGCCTCTTGCAGATCACACTTAATCGAAGGCTTTTCAAACTCCCTAGTATACTCTTCTATAGTCATGGTTCCTTGGGTTAAATGGTGTAGCTAAGAGTAACTTTCTTGTAGGTAAGAAGGGGGTAGAAATTAGGACTTAAGTTTGGATTCATTTTATCCCATGTTCTGATTTTCTCCTTTCTCAACCCAACTCCTTTAGCGCACAAGTTGGTCCACTAGAGAGAAGCATATTTTCTAAGCTTAAGGGCAACAAGCTTTACCTTTCTCTCTTTTACAATGTCCTTCAAATCAAAGATCCTCTCCATTGTTTGCATCCATTCCAAGAATTCATCTGGGTCACCTAGGAGGTCCCTCCTCACTAGTGGAGACCAAATGAGGGTTTTTGCTTTCATCATCTTCTTCTTAAGCAGAACTGGGTAAGTTTGATGAACTCACCAGGTTTCTTATTTTCTACCTAATTGATTCAGCAAGCTGGCACCTCAAGTAGGCATTTTGGTTCATAAGTTCCTCATTATTGGTTGTTGTGGCCTTAAAATTCTTCACAAGAGCCTCAAACTTCTCTTCCAAAGTCATACTTGAACTCATAAGTGAAACTGAATCAAAACTGAGAAATATGTTTAGAATGTGTTTGGGGCAGAGGAAAAGGTAGCTAAATAGGGGTTCAAGGCCAAGATAAAACTTAGCTTTGAAACCAAATATGATGCATTTCATTACTAACAAACCCACATTCAAGGCTGGAATGCAAGCAAGCTAACAAGAAAATGAAACAGAATGCAAGGATTCAAGTGAACCCAGATTGGGAGCACTAAGATAGATAGAAAGTAAGCTAACTTATGGATATAGAAACACGGCCATGAATCCTCTTATGGCCCTTAATCCTTATTATGATAAAGAAACATCACCTAAGGAGTGATTAAGCCTCATTAGACCACTACTTTATTTGGCCAAAATAAAGATAAGCTAGTTTGAGTGTTTGAGAAGGTTACCGGCTTAGGAGCTAAGCTCGACTGATTCTCTTTCATTCATAATTTGATTTAATGAAAAAGCTAGCAAGCACTTAAATGAGCTCCTACCCAACCGCCTAGTTGCTTACGAGTTTCCTTAGTCATTAGGAAAACCTCTAATCTAGCTTACAGAAATCAGAATGCAAAACATACTTAGCTTAGCTTGAGTATCCTATGTGGGTCTAGCCTAATACAAGTTGTTTTAGGCTGAACGCAAGCTTGAACATGTCATAAGTGTCTTAACCAGTCCACTTGCTCATGGAAGAGAAACAAGGAAGATCTTTATCTCTTTTCTTAGTGGCCAAATAACCTTCCAATGTTGCAAATGGTCTAATGATGGTGTTCCTAGCATTGTAGGATAGCAAGTAAATGGGCAAGTTGGTGGCCAAAGCTTCCCTTGAAGAAATCCCAGCCATTGATCTAAAGCAGTCAAATTGGCATATTTGGCACCAAAATGGAGCAGCTTGGTTGCCTTGCTTCTACTTAATTTAGACTTGATTTCAAACCTTGAATGACTTTATTAGGATGTCAGTAATCATTCCAAGTGAAGAAATCATGCCTAAATTTGGTTTAAGGTGGGGAACAAGCTGGGAACTCAAACTGAGCCAG
>NCQV01113597.1:0-13049 GCA_002740545.1 Lophocereus schottii | reverse complement strand
AGGACTATTAGCCTTCCCTCTCTGGCTCTCTATCTATGTTATTATTATAGCACTAGTTACACTACTCAATCTAATAATTATTTATGACAAATTGACAAGCCAGCACCAGACACAGACTAATATATCTTTCAAAAGCTTCTTATGTACATTTGGTTTCAACACACAAAAAAATTTTAACTGCAACAGCAATTCTACAAAATTAAATGGGACTCTCAATCTTCCTGAAGTATGCCAAGATGCTAAGACTGCACTACAGCTGAATGGCCTGACTTTAAGCCGAACAAAGTCCAAGCGGAAATTTTAACTGCATACACAAATGGCTGCAGCGAAGTCAGATTCTTCATTTAACATAATCCAACAGAGAGGGAAAAAGGAACACAGTCTCGCTGGAGTCCTGCTAACCACTGAATAGACTCAACCATCAACAGTCATAGCCAAAAGAAACCAACTTTCCTAAAACATTAAACGGAGTCTACCAGAATCTGTCTGGCAATGCTGCAAAACAGCAGGAATAGCAAAACATGTGAAAGCAGCAAAATTTAGGACTGGGAAACAGATATCACAAAACAACTATGTTGCAGTATATAGTGTCAGGTTAAGCTCTAAAATAACCACTACTCATAGGTTATTGCTATCCTAAAATGTGATTACGCAGGTCGATTATCATGAATTCTTGATTGAAAATGCAATAATACAATAAGAGCAATACTATCACAAATTTAAATAGCTCAATACAGAGTTAAAAAAGCTATACATAACACACGCATTACAAAGGACATGGACACCAGCTTTTGATGCTTCATAATGAACCCCCCCAAAAAAAAAAATGGAAGACAGATCATTAAAAGAGTCTTGGTTCAAAAAAGAAGGGCAACAAAGCAATATTTCTTAAATCCAGACCGGGCGCAGTTAATAAGTCAAACAAATCAAATTCGATGTAATATGAACTCGTATACTATGAAGCCACTGAAAACACAGACACATACCATCCCTTCTTGAACTGCTTCCAAACTGTAGCCCTTGTGCAACAAGGAGAGGCGTAAAGAAAGCCAAACTTTCCTTTTCCCTGTCTCTTTCTTGTCATCATCCACTTGCACCACAACACAGGAGACAAGCTGGCCTATGCTAAAAAGGCTGGAGAGTGTATGGCCCTCTACATCCTGTAGAAGGGATATGAGCAAGGAACCAAAACATCAACTAAGCACTTAGACAGCTTCTTAGCTATTCAAAACATTTAACAAAGTTCTACTGTCATTAGCAACAAATAAATTTTACACCCTGCTATAAAATCAAACATCATCAGCTTCCATAAAACAACTCTCCAGACTTGCCAAAAATGAAGAGCAGACAACAACCTTGGTAGAATCTAGCAAAGCCAGCTCAACTGCTTCACTAGCCCGAACTAATCCACGCAAGCCTCCGGGAAGACTGACCACAAGGTCCTTCTCATTAACTTCAGCAATCACTCCCCACAATTTCATTCCAGGAGATATGTTCTGCAACTCACACAAACACAAGAAACAAGAATGACAACCTAAAAAATAAAACAAAATGACTACTAATAGCATAAATATTACAACGTACCTTCAAAGTGACTCTATTACAGAACCTTGGTAGCTTTCCTGTGATTCCCTCGCCAAATAGGGAACCCAAATCATCCTCATTTGTTTTACGACCTGACTTCGGACCTTTATGCTTCTTCTTCCTGTTGGAATCTCCCATTTCAGCATCAACTGCTACCTTAATTTCATTTCTCTCCTCCCTAATCAACCTGCTGCCCCCTCCTACCAAAACCCCCCACCAATTAATCAAGTTCACAGACACATAAACCAATCAATCAAACCCAATTCATATCCAGTAAACACAGAGGGTTGGAAAAAAAAAGGAAAAAACCTCGGGGAAAATCGGGGACGTCGTCATCCAATTGAAGAGGCAACGCAGAAGCTGCAGCATCTGCGGACCTTGAAGCCTTGTTCTGAACTTCTATGGATTTCCTCTTCAAGTTCTTCTTGTTTGATGCTGCCATTGTTGGTGGCTCGTTGTAACTTCGTCACAATTAGGGCATAAACCTATAAAAGCTTTGGCTCTCAAAAACATATGTTTGCTGTGTCGCAGCAGAAGCCTAACAATGTCAAAGTGACAGGGGTTTTCAAGGGTTTTAGCAGACTCTAAAAATAAAAACTATATAAAATAAAAATATAAAAGAAGAACACAGTATTCGTGACTTCGTTCGGATCCGGGTATGCCCTATGGGCCTTAGTTGGGCTGGTTGGAATATGAGTAAAATTTGGGCTGGGCTTCGATATTAAGAGATTATGAGCCCAATTGACTCAGATAATAAACAAAGAATAAAAAAATATATAAAGTGGAATGCAATTTTATCCAAAAAAAACAATAAAACAAAATGGAATGCAAAATTGCAAATTTCGTCAGCCGCTCGTTGGAACGTTGACTGTCAATGGTCAACCAACAGGCCGAGGACTCTAACGGTCAAAATTGCACAACCCAATAACCTCACCCGCCATTCATGGAAATATTTTACGACTGTCACACAACGCGGGTGACTCTAACACCGGAGTTCTGATTGCTTCTCTTTTTAGCATTTTTCTTGTGCTTTCTAGCCGTTGATTTCACGCACTCCTAGAAGGTTCTTTTCTCTTCTTCCAGCTGTCTCATTCATGACCTGTCGTTTTCTGCATGGGCCACTTTGCCAGCAAAACTCCAACAAGATTTTCACTCGCCCGTCAAGAACACAACTACCACCCCACTGTTCAAGGACACCAGGTGGTAAAAATTCGATTGATAAATTGTTCATCGATTTGAATACAAATTAGATTAAATTTACATCGTAGCATATTCGGGTTAACTATTAAGGAATATTTCAGGACATTTCGATTTTGGTTTCGATATGGTTCGGTTCGGATCGATTTCGAGTTAACTAATTTTTAGTTAAATATGTTCGTCGTGCCAAAATAAACAACTCTGTAGAAAATTTCGAATCGGCTATGAATCGAGTCGGGTCAATTCGGATTTCGGATCCACTTTCGGGTGAGCATATTTCGGATATCGGGTCAAGCATAGGTCCAAGTCATTCAGTTCAGATTTTGAGTCTCGGGTCAGTTTTGTCAGATCAAATAAAAATTAATAAGAGGCTGCTTTTTGGTTGAAAAATAAGAGTTAGAAAATTAGTAAAGTTGATTAAAGTGAATTGAAATAAATTAAAATTGATATTTTTTACTTGAAATAGATTAAAGTTGATATATTTTTTATATGATTGATTGAAGTTGGTTAAAATAGTAGGATTAAGTGAATTTAAATGGCTTTTATGTAAGTTGAAATATATTAAGTTGTTATTTTTTCATTGAAGTTCGTGAAGTTGATTTAAATTGATGAATTGGGATTTACGAACAAAAGAACAAAGCCTACAAGTGGATACAATTTTATATAGATTTTTTTTTATGGTGATCAGTAGGAGTGTATTAAAGTTAAAAAAAATTAAAAAAATTGATAGAAGTTAAAAGATGTTAATAAAAAATGTAAATGAGTAGAATTCCTTTATAAGAAAATTTGAACAAAAATAATTAAAAATTGGTAGAAGTTTATTGAAGTTATTTAAAGTTGTAATTTTTTGGAGGCGTAAGAGTTAATAGAAATTGATAAAAGTGGGTTAAAGTTGATAAATCTCAATGTATCAACAAAAACAACCTGCCCTGAATATTTTAAAATTTTTATTTTTTTGGAATTATTATTGTTGTGTTAGAGATAAATAAATTATTGTTATTTTAAAATTTTAAATTCTTACTTGAGTAGTTTTGAACTCATATGTTGTGAAGTGATAAATATAGAACAAAAATTAAGTTGCGAACATCATCCAATATGTACTCTTAAAATCTATAATTATAATTATTCTTTTTCTTTTTTGTTTAAATTGAATATAATGCACAAATTGTCGATTATTTTCAGGTGAGTTCTCCTAAAATATTGGACTTTAACTATTTAAAGAATTATTTATGTCTTACAAACAATTACTCTTGTGTTCTAGAATGTTGACAATTCGATCATCGATTTCAAAACATTGATAACATAATAGCTATATTTTAACGAGGACAATTATCTTCTCCCTGGCACCTAGTAAAACACATTAAATACTTCAAAAATGTCGATCACTAAATACAATGGTTAGATAATGAGATTCTTTGACTAGCCGTGTTATAGCATATGACAAGACAATAATCACTAACGTCTAGTTAGTAAGCAATGTTTACAATAGCGAACACCCTCCCTCCAATCCAGTAATAGATGATAGATTTAATTCCAATATTCACAACGTTTCATTGTTCTTCCAACAAATAATGAATTACCTTATCAAATACAGTAATTAAATAGTAATTTCTTTTTCAAACAAGTAATTAATTTCGACATTTACATTTCTAATTTAAGAAGTCATATATATATTATTACGGTCTAATATCTAATAGATAGACTTACATAGTTACATTATTCTTATGTCATTAATTATACCATGTAAACAAACGAAATAAATGAAATATTCTATTTGATTGAATATGATTTGAATTGAATTGTCGANCAGACAAATTAATGTTATAGACCTAATAATTAACTAATTATACTTATATTTTTACTTTGCTTACTTTTAGGTACGATTGCATAATAGATCGGCAATTAATATTTTGTCTTAGATTTGATAATAATTTAGAGTTATTTAAAAACTTAAAAATAACATTTTTTTACGAGACTTTGAATTAAAACCCCACTAAGCCGCGTTGAATTCGTATTTTTCTTAATAATTTCAAATCGAGTTGGGGTTCCAGCTCCACTTTTAGGCCATCTGGAGGACTTCAAAATTTGTGCCCTCCACAGAAAGAGCTTTGTAATTGTGGTTCTCATTGTCTTCTCCGGCCAGTTGCACGCTGTGGGGGGGCGGAGGAGGGAGAGAATGGAGACGATACCCGCATGGCAGTCAGCCGTTCTTGCCGGAATCGTGGCTTGGATTGTAATGTCATCAACTTTGGATATCACCTGCAAGATTAGATCCCGTCTTCAGCCTTGGGTTACTCATCATGTTGTTTCTGGCATTCCCTTCATTATTCAGATCCAGGTTCACAATTCTGTTCCCCCCCCCCTTTTTTTCCGGGGAGAGGGGGAATTATGCCTTTTTCTTTAATATTTAGGCTCATATTGGTGTTTGATTTAATGGGTTTTCTGTTATTGTTGCAGAAATCCCAGCATAAAACATTGGATGTTGTATTTTCTGTCATGTCCTGTGCTGTTTCCGTGCCCTTCTACACTGCTTTCCTTCCCCTGCTTTTCTGGGTACTTTTCCTCTCTCTTGTTTTTGAGATTGTAATAGATTTGGTATATTTTCTCCCCTTCTATTTTTTGATTGAGTTATGTTTTTTGGGAGTAATATTGCAGAGTGGGCATGGCAAATTAGCTAGACAAATGACACTTTTGATGGTGTTTTGCGATTATATTGGGAATTGCATAAAAGTGAGTTTTTGGGTTGAGTTCAACTCATTTTGCAGAAAATGCTCAAGATTTGACCAGAAAACTTAGCATCGTTGGCGTATTCTGTGTATCTTGTTCGTAGGATGTGGTTTCAGCTCCAAGACCCAGTTGCCCTCCTGTTAGAAGATTGACTGCTACTAAAGATGAGGAAGAGAATGCTCAGGAATATGGGCTGCCTTCATCTCATACTCTTAACACAACTTGCCTGTCCGGGTATTGGCCTTTTCTTGTATTCTGATGAGCTTTTTTTTGCGCTGATTTAGTGTTTTGTTTTTTTTAAAAAAATCATTCTTGATCTTAATTTTGGCCGAAGCTAAGTGATCTGACTTGTTAGGATGCTTTATTTGCCCTTGGGATTTGCCTTTATAGAAGGTTTAAGGGATGTCTTCAAATGTTTTCAGACATCTTTTCTGAATTGTTTATGTGAGTCTATTGGACATAACCTCCCTTCTTGTCAAGGGTAAGGTTGCATACATGTGATCTCCATGAAGCGGTTTTGCTGGGTTCACGGTGGCCGGTTGATGGTACTGCCATTATAGAAGGCTTCACGGACAATTAATAATAATACAATGCAATATTCAGTGCATTACTATTACAGTTAACTTGAGGCAAGAGAATTTAAAAAGGAGACGATATTAAACGACTGCCGTCCTCAATGGATTATCCTTTTTTAAGCAGCAATGAAGCTAAATAAATCTAGTTGGCATGGTCTCTTGAGAGTGATGCAATACATTGGACACTTAAAGAGGCGTTTCTCTGGTTCATTTCTGATATTCCATTCAATAATTACGCATACTGTAGAACCATTCCTGCCATTTGGATGCCTTGTTCCAAGCGAGCCATACAACCTACAGTCAAGAAAATTTCATCTATAACATTATGGCATCCCAATGTGAGGTCCAGTGGTATAGAAGTATACACTTTGTGTCCCCATTTTTGTCATTGTGATAACCTACATCTAACCCGTTATTTGCTGAAATTATTTGTGCATATAAATGGGATTCAAAATCAATTCCAAAGATATCACAATAGTACCCCTAATTTCTAAAGATTTTATTATGGATCTTGTCGTCACGAACATTATCAATCACAACTCTAGTGAGATTCAGCTTACACACTTTGTTCATTCTCTTTGACACCATTTCCTTTAGGGATAATCTCCCTATTCTGCATTGAAATGTGTACCTATTTACCTGGTTTGTGCCAAAGAGAAGGGGTGACCCTACAAAAGTGGGACCCGCACTGGTCGATGAGGTAGAGTTGCATTTTGGTCAGCATGTGCTGTATGTAGATTTGGGAACTGCTTGGTTACTTGTCCTCATCTCTTGACTTCTGCAGGTACTTCTTGTATTATATCCTATCAAATAATCCAAGTAGCAGCATCTCTGAGGCATTGATTGGCTTTGCAATAGTTTCCTTGATTGTTGGTCTTATAGGCTTCGGTAGGTCCTCAGTTGGACTCACATGTTGATTCATTGTTACCTTGCTTGACATCTTTTTTCTGTGGCTGAAATTGGCTTTGTTTACTAGGAAGGATCTACCTCGGCATGCACAGTTTGATTGATGTTGTTGGTGGTCTTTTGTTGGGATTCGTAGTCCTTGCACTTTGGCTCACAGTCCATGAATATATTGACAGCTTTATTACAACTGGCCAAAATGGTAAGCATGCTTTCCAAGGACTCCGATGTTTCTTCTTTTTGGGTTCAGCATGTACATGGATGTAATACTCCATGTCAATATGTCATTGAAAAGACCGAGTAGGTCAATATTGAATACTGCTTTCCTGTAGTTTATAAATAGTTTGCTAGCTTATGCATGGGGGTGTTAGCATATACGCTCTCAGAAATGACATCCATAGAAAGTGAATTTAAGAATGATTGTTAATAAAAGGTTGGCTTAGCCTGTTATGTCTTCCAGTCCTAAGGAATTATCTGGTGTGTGAGAAGGGACCTTCACCTACAGAATAGCTGGTTGTTGAAGCTATACAAGTGTATTGTCCGTTAGTGATTCATTCTCTCTGACAAAATGAACTTATGATCATACTTCTTCAGTACCCTGTTTGGTGAGAGACGACCTCTCATACAAGAAAGAAAGAGGTTCAGTTTCTGTCAAAGTGAATTGAGATGATGATTTGAATAGTGCTTAGAATAGGGAAAATTGGAGCTTGTAATTGCCCTTTTTCTTTTGATAATTTCTTGTAGCCATTTTTTTTTTTTTGGGGGGGGTACAAGATATGGGTGGTAGTGCTTATAGTAATTGGACCTAAATAATTATCTACAGAGACACATGTTAGTAACAAATGCTGATAGGCTACTTGAACTGTACGTCTTTCCTTAGAGAAAACAATACAAATAGAAGGTAATAACTGGTATAGCATCTGTAACTTATTGAGTTAAATGGAGTTAATAAAGCTACACAAAACACGGAATGCCTATAAAGTTGGGATGAGAAGATGTGCAAAAATATCAAAGGCATGCAATATAACTTAGAAGACAACCAGAAAATCTGAAGTGAAAACATGAGGTAAAAGGAAAAGCTAACTAGAAACTGCTGGCAGTGGATCTTTATTCTAAGGTTTATAACCCTTAATCTAAAGGGCCATATTACTTATCAGGTGTAGCTGACTGGATGAGCCAAATCCTACATAATGGCCACGCCCTGGTTATCGAGAATTAAATAGTCTTTGAAGGCCCAAAAAAGGTGTCGACACTATGAGAATTGGAAGTCAGAAATACTAGGCGGTTTAATAAGGAAAATAAGAGAGAACTGTATTGTTATGAAATTTTTGAAAGCTGTTAATATCAGGTCCTATGATACTGCTTTACCAAGGAGGAAAATGTGCCCCTCATGCAAAACCAACTCACTAAGGGTACTGCTTTCAGTGTATTCTGGGTCTATGAAATTCTCAGCTGGCTGCAAAGTCAACGTGGAACTTGGCAGGTGTCTGAACCATGCAAATGGAGGAGCGTCATTTGTGGAATATACCCGAGAGCTTCTGCATTCATCATTAATTATGACTGGACTTGGTTGAATAAGGGTGTATAGTGTAGCTCTAAGATAACCTGGAATGTTGACAAGGGGGTAAAAAGGAAAGAACATAGTTTTAGAAGTTTGATGTTTCTAAAGCTGGTTCTGAGGTGAGTTCATGAGAGAATCAGGAACGATGGACAATTACTTTGGTATCTAGTATCTACTCCCCTCAGATGCAACATATGATCGGTGGTGTAAATGCTGCTTTTTTTTGGGGGGGGGTGTTGATTAAATGCTTATACACTAGTGCTTCATGTTATTACTTGATATCTTCTTTACTCTGAATCTCTGATAGTGTCTGCATAATGTTTCTTTTACAGTTACCACATTTTGGGCTGCTCTGAGCTTGTTGTTGTTGTCTGCTTATCCAACTCCTGAGTTTCCAACGCCAAGTTTTGAATTTCATACAGCCTTCACTGGGGTTGCATTTGGAATTGTGAGTATTATCTACTGAACCTTGAATTCATTGTTACGTATTTTGCGGCTAGATGAATTCATTGTCGCTGAACTCTCATGGATTCTCTTGTGTTCTCTTGAAACAAGAAATTCAGTCATTCTGGAAATGAGATCACGTTCATTCCATTTTCGTTGGCAGTAAAATGAGCAGTCAGTTTTCAGCAGAAGAAAGTAAAACTTAAATGAACCTGTAACATGGCAGAGTGCAGTTGTTCTAGTGTTGGGGAAAAGAAAAGTGAGAGAGCAGAAAACAGCGGAATATGTTCTTCCAAAAACACCCCCCCCTTCAGCAATTGTTTGGAAATAGAAAAATTATTTCCCTAGACCGAGGTATTTAGCTAAGGTCATATTTCGGGTATATATTCTGATTGACATGACTTGTACGCTCTAGGTGGCCGGGATGCAACAGACCTATCACCAATTTCACCATGAGAACGTACCTCGCATCTTCACCTCAGAACTCACAATTCCCATCTTCTTGGGGAGGGTGCTTGTGGGTATTCCTACTATCCTGCTCGTTAAGTACTGCAGCAAGGCTCTGGCAAAATGGTTCCTGCCCGTGGTATTGAACACGATGGGTGTTCCCATAAGATCAACTGTGTACCTTCATGCATTGAATAGTTCATCAGCTGATAAAAAGGCAGAAAACCCGAAGCAGCCATCAGGCTACTTTCAGAAATTTTTCGTCTCTGCTCGTGAGGATTGCTTTGATGTTGATACAGGCATCAGATTTCTCCAGTATGCAGGCCTTGCATGGTCTGTGGTGGATCTTGTTCCCACACTGTTTTCTCTGCTCAAGTTATGAGGTTGTATTGGTAATTTTTGACCAGTTTTGTAAAGAAATGTATACATTATTATTGATCACCTTGGCAGGCTTCAGCTGAGGATATAAAAATTCTTTTATCTAAAATAATTCTTGATGTTAACTAGTGTGCTTCTAAGTTGGATCTCGACCATCGCCCGAGTTCATAGCCCTAAGTAAAATTCAACTATCGATTTTTTTTTCAAAATAGCATTGAGTTATTTTTTTTTCTATAGTAGCAGGAAGTTAACAATATTTTTTTAATGTAACATTAGGTGATCTATTAACATAGAGTAGCAGATAACTTGTGTTTTTTAATAATAATAATAATTTTAAAAAAATCCAGCTGAACCCCGTTGCTATTACCCAATCACCATCAACCCTTAATTATTATTATTGTTATTATTGTTATTGTTGTTATTATTATTAAAGTAAAAAAAACACATGTTATTTGCTACTCTAGGTTAAAAGGTGACCTTGTGTTACTTTGGAAAATTATTATAAACTTAGTGCTACTGGGGGAAAAAAATAACTCAATGTTAGTTTGGAAAAAAATCGATAATTGAATGCTACTTAGGTCTATGAGCACACCCATCGCCCACCTTTTTATATTTGCTGGACCTTATTTATTGAGACATGCTAGGATTTATGAAGTTGTTATAAGAGGTTTTGTGATAATAATACACGAATAAAATCTAGGATATATCTTGAGTAATTATTATTGATCAGTAGTGCCCTCGGTTTTACTTTTTATTTTGAGAGATTTAAATTCCACAACATCCCCCTCCCCCCAAAAAAAGGACCTGCAACAACTTGGACCAGCCTTATAGTATTGACCTATGGTCTAAACTACCATTCGTTTGGACTAATCAATCATTTTTTTGTGTTCCATAACCTAGTCTTTTGATAACTATTTCGAGAAGCGTCTAATGTTTTAAATATTATTTTCAAAAAGTTAAGAATATTAACTTTTAGCATTCAAAAGTAGTGTTTTATAATTTTCTGACTGAAAAAATTCCCTATAGAAATTTGACATTTAAAAANTTTTGCTAAACATAAGCTTAGTATGGGGATAAATAAATAAAATTCTGTTGTTTTTCCTCTGCCAAAGGAAACTGGTTCGAATGATTCAGTAGCTCGGCAAAAGCTTTGAGGAGTTCAAAATTCACTTTATAAAAAGTTGCTTCATTGAATGGAATCAAAGTGAAATGACCTTTTGATGAAAGGCTAAATCTTGCCACATTCATTGATTTACATATACACCTTCAAAAAGTATAAGTACGTCTGTTTTATTCCCAG
Organism: Lophocereus schottii; assembly: GCA_002740545.1. Lineage (NCBI taxonomy): Eukaryota > Viridiplantae > Streptophyta > Magnoliopsida > Caryophyllales > Cactaceae > Lophocereus > Lophocereus schottii. The sequence continues at coordinate 1,933 of NCQV01113597.1, read as the reverse complement.
GGCAACTAATTCCAACATATATATGACTGCTTGTTTGACTATTAAGGCCCTGTTTTTTTTTGTGTTTAAATCAACTCATTGTTCTCCTTCTCACTTCTCATATTTTTTCACACCTATTCACTACTTCTCACTTCTTCTCACTCCTACCCACTCATTCTCACTCCTTAAAATATTTCTCACTCCTTTCTACTCATGTCCACTTCCACCTACTTTTAGGATGATTTTTATTATTAATATCAATAACTATTATTGTTGAAATTATTATTTTTAATTATTATTACTAATCCTAATTATTAATAAAATTAATTATTATATTTATTTTTAATTATTATTAATTATTAATTAATTATCACGGTTAATCATTACTATTATGATTCATTATTTTTACTATTAATTTTTTATTAAATAACAATTATTAATATTAACTATTATTTTTAATTATTATTATTAATACTATTAACAGTTATTATTTTTCTTAATATTATTAATTATTATTGTTATTAATATTTATTACTATTAAATAGTAATATTTTTTATTATTTTTTGATAGAAGTAACATTTGTTATTATTAATATCACATTAATAATAATTATTATTTTCAGTAATAAAAATTATTAAGACTATTAACAAAGCTTTCCGGTTGAAACTTCCAAAGAAAAAGCGCAGCAAATTCTCGAATTAGGGTTACGCCGCCATGGCAGTGAGAGCGGAGCAGAATCTGAAGAAAGAGAAGACGAAGAGGAGAAGGGTGAAGAAGAAGAAGAACACAGATTCAAATCGTTCAATGGAGGAGGAAGAACAAGTTAATGCTGCAGTTGAACAAGTAGAGGAAGAGCCGCAGTTGAGCAAGAAGAGGAGGATGACGAGAAGAGTAAGAAGATGAAGAAGAAGAATAAGAAGAAGAAGAGAGATGAAACTGATGATGGTGAGAAAGAGAGAGCAGAGGATGACGAGGAGGAGGAGGAACAAGAAGAGGAGAGAGAGAAAGATGGTGACTTTACTAATATTACTTCAATTTGTAGTCTTCTCTTTTCAACTTCAACTTTTAACATTTTTAGTGTTTTTAGTGCCTGAATTTGGTTGAAAATCAGTGAATCCAAAGTTATGTAATGTTGGCGAGCATACATGATGATATGCCTCAGAGTTATAATTCGGATTCCGAGTTGGTACTGGAAGATGGATCAGCCATAGTCCATGTTAAATCAAGGGCTTCAGTTCCACCCCTGGAGGTTGTTTTGGATGATATGGAGGAGGAGGATGTTGCTGGTCAGCCTGATAACAGAGGAAATGATTCAAATGATGGAGGAGAAAATCTCGGTGAGAAGAGCAACAGACTGGCAAAGAGGAAGGCAAAGGAAGAGAAGGCGCGAAAAATCAGGCTGCTGAATAGCGTTTGCTGGAGAAAGATGCACCCCGAACCACTGACGAGTTTGAGAAAGCCGTTAAAACCTCCCCAAACAGCAGCTTCGTTTGGATCAAGTGCATGCAATTTGTTGACCGGTAACGATCACACAGGGTTTAATGGTCATAATAACCCCGTTAATTCGATAGTTACAAGTGATTAATTATGTATTAATCAACCTATTAAAGGCCTGGTCAGTTTCAGGTTTCTACAACTATAAAAAAGGGGGTGTGTGTGTGGATGAACACACAGAAAACAGTAATCCAACAGAAAAATCCCCCTCTAATTCTCTCTGCATTCCCTCTCAACCTAACCATCTCTAAGGTCTCGGGTTTGGAGTGTGGTTCACTGGTGACTCTAGTAGCCACCGTTTCGTGGGTAGCTGTCAAGCAAGCATAAGATCCGATCAATCGAGCTTCCGCATTCAGGTAATACTAAACCACCTACAATGGTATCAGAGCCTAGCTTGCATAATGCTAGCCCCGAAACAATTATTCTAATTAAAAATGAATAGCATGGACATGGATTTGT
>NCQV01113586.1:0-14222 GCA_002740545.1 Lophocereus schottii | reverse complement strand
GGTCTACATAATAATTTGCCGGTTTGGCGAGGGAGATGTGAGAGGTGTTTGGATCGTGTAGTCGTGTGATTAGAGTCTGAAGGGATGTCTCTTTCCCCAAACTCCACTCCTTTCGTTTTTTAATTTTGTTAATTTTTCTTAATTTAAAATTGTTTCTAAGGATAAATTGAAATCAGGCGTGGCCCAAATGTGGGGATGAAATCTATAGCCTATAATTTTCAGGTGCATGTTGATGACGAAGAAAAACTGCAGAAAACGGTCAGGGGGAATCTCATCTCGTGGTAGAGTTGGCTGGTGGAGAAAAAAGTTTTTTTTTTTCAATATTTTTTAGAAAGAAGACAAATTTTGGTTGTTTGTTACGTTTCATTAATTTGAGGATGATGGTAGGCTCCGCAATGCTGTTAACAAGTTCAAACGAGACTAGAAAGTTGTGTGGATTATTGGTCTTTCCTAGAACTTTGGCTGTTGGGCCTTGGAATTCTAATGTTCAAACTAATGATACCCAGAACCTATCTCCTCCTCCGTGCTTTTGCCATGGCTTCTAAGAAAAAGGATACCCCCTGCCCCGAAGAAAAGACTTATCACTTGATACACGAGCTTAAGTCATCCACTAGCTACGAATAACTTCTCTTAGTGCTCAAGCAAGAATGTGGTTCATCACTTGTACCCATTAAGCTTAATTTAGGCTTCATCTTTCTTAATCAACACTAGGAGAATATGCAAACTGCATTATTGTTATCAGCCTTTGGTCCAGCAAATGCAACCTAGTTACTATTTTTATACACAAACTTATATGACTTCTCTCACCTCATGCCCTATTTAGGCAAGATCCTCAGTCATTGATTTTGGAATCTTGGTGCTCTTGTGTGATGAAAGCATGTAACACTCATAACAATGTGATTTGCGCCCACAATTTTCAATGCACTAGGTGATGCAATGGACTGGCTTAAGAGCACCCCCAGCCAGGAGGAACACAGGGCAAGTGTGGGGCGCGGGTGTGACATGCGTCCCAGAGAAAAAGTCCCCAGCTAACTAAAGTAGGGGGGTGACATGCGTGGGGGAACGCCCGAGCGTTCTTCCCGCGGGACCTATTTTTTGTCCTGTTCTGGCATTAAACGATGCGTTTTAGAATGTTCCAGAGAGCATGCGATGCATTTGGAGTTGGGATGTACAAATAAAATCACACATTTTAAAATAAATGTAAAATAAAATCACACATTTTTTCGGTCGAGCAAAAAATATTGCTTCATTCTGAAAATGAAAAATTATTCATACAAGTTATAAAGTTAATATATAAATATAATATTAAAATGATAAAAGTAATAAAATATGTTTAATGGTATGCTCCATAAGAAACATTTAATTCAAGTATCTTGGAATGAGTTTTATTTATTGAAAAAGTGATGGAATGCAAGTTCCACAAATATGGAACTTTGACCGACGTGGCAGATTTGAGTTCAAAAAATTGAACTCAGGCTGCAGGTACTCTAACAAAGCTGTCCTTACGCATTTATAGTTTTTCCTTTTGTTTTTCTTTATATCAACATGATGATGCACATAGCCAGTTGTAGCACATACAAACACTAAGTCTAAACTACTGTCAATTACAACTAATGAGGATTCCTCACAAGCACACAATATAAGTTTACATTCCTAAAGCCATAGTGAAAGTTTCTAACCAAGTCAAGTCAAATGTATATACTAAAAAGCTACATAGCTCTATACATTTAATGTTCATTTGAAGGAAAATAAGGCTAAGTAGGGGGAGCGAAAACACCGAGTACTCGATTTCAGATCCAGAACCGATTTGGACCTAGTGGGTAAGGAGCCAGACCCGATTATATTGGTTCCGGGACCAGTTCCAAAGTTTAGGGCCCGGTTATAACCAGGTTCTGTTCCAGATCTTGAAATTTTGGAACCGAACCCGGACCCAGTAACCAGTACCCGGTCAAAATTTAAAAATTTTCATAAAAAATATACAAAGCAAATCCTTATTCCTCAAGTGATATCATTTTTATTGAGACCTAACTCCCAAGTATCTCAATTTAACGCGTTATTTTTTTTGTGCTTTTAATTTATCCCGACTTACTCTTTGGGTACCTCAACCGTGATAGAATTCTTCCTTCATGCTTTGGTTTTTATCCTCATTAGCATTGCTGCTTACTACATATTTGCTTTTATATTATTTTAACATTTTCCCTCTCTTTCTCTCTCTCTATTTCAAGTGTATTAAAATAATTTTTAGGTTTCTCGTTCGTTTTGTAATATTGATTTATGGGTTTCTAATTAAAATTATTTCCAATTCTCTGAGTTTACTTTAGAGTACGTGAATCTTCTTCACTACTTATTGTGCATTTGATTTAACCTTATAATTTGGTTTTTAGAAATTGGGCTTCATATATGAGTTTTTAGCTTCCTTCAATCCCACCCTCTCCCTATTTTTTTTGGTAAAGATGAGAGAAAAATAAAAAAATTACTTAGGAATCGGATAATCAGAATCGGACCCAGTCTCAACCGACTCTAGGACTGGGTCCAAATTCTGGGACTTGGTTCCAACCGGGTCCGGGACTGATTCTAAATTCTGGGATCCAATTCCAGTTCCTAAAAATTTTATCGGTACCCGATCCCGCTCACCCTTAAGGCTCAGTATAAGGAGAAGTAGACACAAAAGTGCTTGCAATAGAAATGCCAATAGATGAAGGATTACTCATATGAAAATCAATTTGTAGCGTCTGATACAATGTGGACACGTCAACTCTTCTTTCCTTGTCTTCTTCCTCTTTGAATTCTCTGAGATTAATTACTGCCAAGAATCTCTTCACGTATTCACTACAACATTCCTTAACTCGACAAATGATTGATATGCGCTCTTTCTCTCCCGCTCCCGATCAACATAACTAATAGGATAAGGGTGCTTATGTAATTTTATTGTAACGGTATCATCCATATATATGAGGGACTGACTCTTAGTTTGGGTAAGCGATTCTATCGCAAAACCTTTGACATGGTATCAAGAGCTCATTGATATCAATTCTTTTTCTTCTTGCCCTAGCTTCCGCCCAAACCCTAAGGGCATCCCCAGCCCTTTACTCGCGTGCCTGGGTTTGGGCTCGCGTACGGCACGTGTTAATTCCAGCCTATGCCACGCGTGTAGAGGCACGGGGGATGGAACTGGGAGCAGTTCCGTCCCGCGAGCTTTTTTTTTGCCGCCTAGTGGAGTCGAGACGCATCGTTTGAAGCACTAGCAGATAAGGGAGTGTTGCGTTTCGGGAGTCCCAGGAGACAAAAAAGCAAAGGCTGAAAAACCTTGGAACCTGTGCTACGTTTTTGCTCTGTGAATTGTGCCGTCGCTTGTACACCTATTTTCAATTGTTCTTTTTTTTATTGTGAAGTTATGTTTATTGTTTTAATTATTATTTTTGAACTCATTCCACGGTAAGTAATTATTATTTAATTATATTTATTTTTTTATTAAAATAATTGTGTGAAGTTATATTTTTTGAACTAAAAATTTTTGTTTTTTGTGTTGTGGTTAGATATTTTTGAACTAATAGTTATCTCTTAATTTTAAAAATAAAAATATTCACACAAATTACAAAAGTTAAAATAGAAGTAAAAAATTTTATGCCAACAAAATAAATATTCATAACTCTTAAAAAAAATAAAATTGACACATGTAACAAAAGTTAAAACCCAAACACAACATAAAAAATAAAAAGTAATAAATTAAGTTCAAATTATGGGCTCCATGTAATTAATTATTCTGAAATGAGTTCTATTGGTTGGAAATTTGAATGAAATGCAAGTGAAACTCATGCTGACGTGGCAAGCTTGAGGTCCAAAAAATGAACTTGGGTTGGGGATGCCCTAATATTCCACCTTCTTCTTCTGGAAGACACCATTGTTGCACCACCGTGATGTCCACCACTGGCGTCAGCACCTCTCTAGTCTCCTCCGCCACATACCATACCCCGTTCCATTCCTCTATGGATGCTGGCGAAGTTGTCACTCCCATCATTTCTCAGCCATTGTCTTTAGGAGGTGGGTCATCTTCAGGACAGTGGATTCCTCCTTCACCTCCACCGCCTTCTATGGCTCCCAATCTCACTTCTTTCTCTTATTTCATGTGGGAATCAACTTGATCACACCCATGGTCTGTGCCTGCTTATTCAGGTGTTGCAGCATCTTTCGTTGTTCCCTATTCTGCTTTTTCAGACTTAGTCTTCATGCGTTGGGTTCATAAGCATGCCTCCTGCTGATCCGAAAACCTTTTTGCTCCCACAATTTGATAATGGTCTCCCTATCATTTAACCGACAACCTGGACCATTAATGTCACCAGCTTTGTCACTACCTCTCTTGACAAAGTTGAAGACTGTTTGACTTGGAAGATGCAGTTCATCTCCTTCCTCGTCATGCACAAGTTTCATAAGTTCCTCAATGGTAGTATCTCGCAGCCACCTCCTTACATTCTGACGACTCTTGGTGGACAAAAACCTAGTCCAGCGTACCAGTTGTGGCTTCGTCTCGGCCAACTAATATGTTCTTGATTTTGCAACGATCTCCAAAAATCATGTTATGGAGGTATGTGATCTTGTACATTGTACCAATTTGGCAACGTCTTGAGTCTTGGTTCAATAATGCCAGTCTCGCTAGCTCTTTAGAGCTAAAGCGTATGCTTTCGAATCTTGATAAGCCCAACATGGATGAGTATTTGCATCAGATTAAGTCTATTGCTGATTCTTTAGCAGCCATTGAGTCTCCGGTTTCTGAGTTGGAGTTGATTCATACACTCTTAATGGTCTTGGATAGGATTATGCAATTTTGTTGATAATTTATCATTTCTACCTGGTGATATTCCCTTTGATGAGGTTCGTACCCAATTATTGTTTCCTGAGCATTGTGTCGATTATGTACTCAATCGTGAACATGGTCTTGTTAATCATTAAGCATTTGTGACTACCACTAATGGGGCTAGTTCTACTGTCACCAACTCGGCTTAGTCGAATTAGAATAATCATTCCAAAGGGTGAAACAACAAAGGTCAGAATCGTGGGCGTAACAACAATCACAATAACAAGGGTTGGAACAATACCACCAACAATAGGAATTCCGACTTCTCTACTCAGCTGGCTATTTCTCTACCTCTGTTTCTGCTTCTTGCAATTAATGAATGATTCGAGGGGGTGCTACGGTTTGCTACTAATATAATTTGTCAGATTTGTCAGTTCCTGGACATTCTGTTGTCTCTTGCCTAGTCAGATATCAGCTTAAACATAATTCCTCCATACCTGCTCTGGCCACTTTTTCACCTATTGAAGTTGCTTAAACCCTTTGGTTTCAAGATTCACGTGTGGTTGCTCACGTAACTCTTAAGGAAGGTATTTTATCTTCCAAGACTCCTTATACTGGTTCTGATAAGGTTGCAGTAGGGAATGATTCCCTATTGCCTATTGCTAACATTGGTTCATTGACCATTGAAACTCACTCGAAGTCGTTGTCTCTTACTTTTGCTTCATGTCCTCAATTGAAGCATAATCTTTTACCCATTAGGCGTCTTTGTAAGAATAATGATTGCAGCATCGAATTTAATGGTTCTTGTTTTTCTGTCAACAGATGTGATGTCCTATTGCATGCTCCCTAGTACCGGTAACCTCTACCTTGTTTCTCTCAATCCAGGACCTGGTTCAACCTCTGCTGGCTTTTGATTCATCAAGAAATACTGGGCATAGGCGGCTTGGTTATTGTAGAGCTAAAGTTTTAGATATACTTAGGAAAAATAAATTTATTTCTAGTTCAGTTTTTCATGATAATTGTGTTACTTGTCGACTTAGTAAATCTTAGTCATCTTCCTTTTCAGTTAATAGAACACAGTTCTGTTTCCCCATTACACTTAATATATTTTCATATTTGGCAATCTCCCGTTTTTTTCTCATTTAGGCTTTCAATATTATGTAATTTTTGTGGATAATTATTTGCGTTTTATTTGGTTCTATCCTATGAAGCAGAAAAAAAAATGAGACTTATACATTTCTTACAAAATTTCAAAGCCATGGTTCAAAAGCAATTTGGGCAATCCATTAAAAATTTTCGAAGTGATGGAGGAGGTAAGTCTGATGCTCTCTTATGCAGGACTTGTTTCTTCAAACTATGATTCTTTTTCCAAAATCTTGTCCTGATACACAGGTTCGAAACGGTGTAGTAGAATGTAAGCATCGTCACATTCTTGAGATGGTTCGTGGTTTTCTTATTCAGTCTCTCTCACCATCTCAATTTGGGTTGATGCTCTTTTTACTGTCAATTGGTTTCCTGCTACTATTCTTGGCTCTCAAAGTCTGTTTCAGAAACTTTTTTTGCAAACTACCTGATTACATTTTTCTTAGAACGTTCGGTTGTGCTTGTTTTCCGAATTATTGTACTTCCTCGCAAAACAAATTACAACCTTGTTCTATTGAATGTGTTTATCTTCGGCAAGCCACTTAGTACAAAGGCTACCGATGCCTTAAGTCCAAATCAGGAAAGGTTTTTACAAGTCGACATGTTCAGTTTCATTAAGATATTTTTCCTTATCATCTTTTGAAACATGCAACTCCCATTAAACCTGTCGAGCATGATCATCTTGTGGGTGATATTTTTATCTCGCATTTCCACTTTGTAATCTTTTGCCTCATCTGAGTCTAGTTCAGAATGCTCCAGTGGGGTTCCCACGTAGGCTTACGTTCCCTTTCATGTGTGTCATCTCCTTCCCTTAAGTATCTTGCTAGTTCATCCACACCGAGCATGCCCGCCACCCTCGCCTGACTTATTACTTTTCCCTCATCCCGGTCTTATCCAGCCCCTGCGGCACCTTTCTTTTCCTATTGCATGCAACCCCAGTCTAGCAGCCTCAGCTTCTCTCCCCCTCTGTCAGACTCTCCAATGTCCCCCAAAACCACCACTTCTTCCATTGGGTCTTCTCCTATCCCCCAACCTGCTCCTTCATCCACGTCTAGTCATTCCAATGTCCTTCCTATGTAGACTTAGTGCAAGGTCAGTATCACTAAGCCTAAACGCCTACTCTCTCTGTCCTCTCTTTGTTCTGAAACTGAACTTGTTTCCTTTAAAGAGGCTTCTCAGAAACCTCAATTGCAAGAGGCTATATGATGAGTTTAATTCGTTAATGGCTAATGATATATGGGAACTAGTTCTTATAATTCTGCACAGAACTTGGTTGAAAGTTAGTGGGTCTAGAGGATAAAATGCAAGTCTAATGGTTGCATTAAGCGGTATAAAGCTCACGTGGTTGCCGCAGGCAATCATCAACAGTCAAGTATTGATTTTCATGAAACCTTTTCTCATGTCGTTTATCCTGCTACTATTCGTCTTGTTTTATCTATTGGTTTGTCGAAAAAGTAGCCAATTCATCAACTTGATGTTGCCTTTCTTCATAGCATCTTAACTGAGCAAGTATACATGTGTCAGCCTCCTGATTTCATTGATCCTCAATTTCCTAAGCATGTGTGTCGTCCTAAGGAAGCTATTTATGGCCTTAAACAAGCACTTAGAGCTTGGTTTCATAGATTTAGTAGCTTTCTTTATAGTCAGGCTGAACCATCTAGGTTCATTCTCTGTTCTGGTTCGCAGACGATTATTCGTTTATTGCATGTTGACGACATTGTCTTGACAGGGAGCTCTCTTTCTCTTCCACGATCTTGTATTGATCTCCTCTCTCGTCAATTTGTCATGAAGGACTCGGTGATCTGCACTATTTTTTAGGTGTGCACCTCACTCGTTCCTCTGTAGGTTTGTTTTTGTCTCAGTTCAAATACACCCCAAAGCTTCTTCTTAAGTTTCATATGCAGACCTACAACCTTGGTCGCATGCATTCTGCTGCTAGGACTATCCTTTCCCTATCTAATGGTGAATTACTTGCAAATCCCACTGAGTGCATAAGCAGGGTAGGTGCTTTACGACATTTAAGTATGACGCAACCTGACATTGCATATGCAGTTCTTGTATTTTTTCAGTTTATGCATGCTCCCCATACCACTCATCTTTTGGCTACTAAGAGTAGTCTCAGGTATCTTTAGGGGACTCTCGAACATGGGATTTTATTAAGCCCTGGTTCTATTCCTTCCCATGTTGTTGCATATTCCAACGCTGATTGGGCTGGATGTCATTATTCATGTCGATCTACCACTAGGTACGCAGTATCTTTTTGGATCCAATCTCATAACTTGGCGCTTGAAGAAATAACCAACTGCAAATCCTCAATTGAAGCTGATTATTGTGTTATTGCTTATAGTATGGTTGAAACAGTTTGAATTCGTAAGCTCTTACTTGATGCTGGTGCTACCCTCGTCTCTCTTGCCGAGTTTACTATGACAATGTCGGTGCTACATATACAACAATAACAGCAACATCTCCCTGTGTGGATCCCGCTTTTGTAGGGTATGGAAAGATCCAGATGTAGGTAACCTTACTTCTATAGACATCTCTGCAATGTGAGTGCTCCATATCTTACTGTGAATCCAATTTCTCATGATCGCAGTGAGCACATTATAGTTGATTACCATTTTGTGCACGAATGTGTCGCTCATGGTGACTTAGTTGTTTGAAATATGCATATTAGGCTTCAGTTAGCAGATATTTTTACTAAAGGATTGCCTTCCCAACAGTTTAATTTCATATCTTCAATCTGTCCGTGTGCTCCCCTATGCATGTTGTGGGATGTAATGGATAAGGGAACTTATGTAATTTTCTTGAACTGTATCATTTGTTTATACGAGCGCCTGGCTTCCAATTTAGAAGAGCCATTCCATCACAAAACTTTTCACACATACATCACGATTAAGTCGTCGAACCTTAGGATGTATGCTTGGGTGCACCCCTCATGGAGCCGCTTCCCTAGGGAGTTGATGTTGTAGTTGGCATTTGCCTCAAACTTTAGGATGGAGAAGTGCTCATTCTACCTCACAATGTACGCATGTGGTACATTTTGATTGGTTGTTTCATTGATTTCTTTCAAATATGGTCAAAAGACTAGGCATCCTTTAGGTTTGACCCCAATTCTAGGCAACTCTGAACGATGAGAAGGGGCCAGAGCTTAGCTTTGAGGATGGTTTTGAGGTCAAGTGTCAATTAGGGAACAAATCCTTGTGAGTGTTATTCTAGCATAGTTTTCTCCACTCCAAGCAGCCCTCTGTGATACGTTGGTCAAACTCAAGTCTAGTTAGCTTCTTGCTGGGTTCATAAGGAGCTAGTGGGCAATTAATGCCACAATGGCTGCGCAAGCGTCCTCCCCGGCCACCACCTTCTCACGCTAGTCTAATGGGGCGAAGATGAAGTCCGCCGTAAGCTTTGTTTTCCCAACCCTACTCACTAATTTTTTACGTTCCCATTAGCCTCAGTTGCTGATATTTTTTGCTTCATCCTGTTCGACAATAGTGTGAGCGGGTTAAGCTTACTGACCTAAATCACCTCAAATCATATGCAAAAATTAGGTAATCATCTTGAACTAAACCGAAATAGACCCACACCAATGCAACTTCGTTTTTCATGCCATATTGATTATTTCACTGTCTCCCCCAAAAAAATAAAATAAAAATTGATCTTACCTACGTGATGAAATTTTTGAAGGCAATATTATTTAATGTCCTATTTATTATTTCTACTAATTTTACAGAATAGATATGATATTTAATACTAATAATAGTAAGAATGAATTTTATTTTAGAACTTCTACAAAGAACATTTTTGTAATATTTTTCGAGATGTATCCTATATATTGTATTTACAAATATATCAAAGTAATTAATGACCCTTTTAAACTTGAGATGAGCTATAAATGAGTTCACTAGAACTCCAATAGAAGAGATATTTATCACTAGAAATTAGATATTATCATAGATGAAGAAGCATGAGTAAACCCAACCTTAATAACTCAACTAGGATGATCACGTGTTTCACATGGGTTTTTATTAATGTTTATTTAATAATAATAAAATAAAAATAATTTATCATTAACGACATCTTAAATATATTATAATATGCAACAATTATTAAAATAAATAAAATTTTAGAATAAATATCAATGAAAATATGATAATTAATTAATTTTAAATATTAATTTTTCACATAATATTTTCAATATTATTGGTTCATGATTTAAATATCAGGTTCTGCATAAATTCTAAGAAAGTAGTAACATAAAAATGAACCTATAATCTATATGTGGTTGTTTTCAATAGAAGAATGAATTTATGACTTTCATTGTGGCCCTGTGACTCATACACATGCATTACCTAAAAATATGCATAAATAATTTATGAAATTATAATATATAGTGAAAAGGCTTGTCAATCAAATGTTTGTATTATCATTACACTCACTTTTATTTGTTTAATAAATATTATTTTTTCATCTATCTAAAATTTTCTCTTTATTGGGTAATTATAAAATAATTAAGCATAAGCATTTTGTTCTCTAGAGTTATTTGAATTTTCATGTTATTATAGTCGATAGTATTTTTAAATACTAATTGCATTATCTTATAGTACACATTTTGGATAGTCAAATTGAGTTCACTAACGTCAAAGGGAGTGTACTGATTTGCAACCAAGTTTTAAAGGGTGCATTAAATTATTGTTAATTTCTTGTTTCATTGTTTGTTGACAAATGTTTGTAATTGCCGAAATAATTGCACAAATGATTAATATTTTTATTTTTTATTTTATTATATATATGGTAAACCCATTTTTTACTTTCTGAAACTCTATAAGTAAAGGATTATATCAATCTACAATTATCACTATGTACAAACTAAATTTAATTATAAAATCATTTTTGGCTTGTCAATATGCACGAGTGAAAGAGGATATGAAATCTTTCTTGTAACAATAATACTTTGTTGTTTTATATCATTTTATAGTGAAGTCATTTTGACATCTCAAAGCTATTTATTGTAAACTAAATTTAACTACAAAATTATTTTTGACTTTTAAATTTTAGGAATAAAAGAGCTCATTAAATTCTCATTATTATGACATTTGGGATTCAAAAAGAAATGAAAGAAAAAAAAAGAAGGCAGCTAATAACAAAGTGACGCTTGTTAATTTATCATCAATCCATTCATGTCATTCACTTTTCTGTTATATATATGATATATGATATATGATTTATTAAGTCTACTAGAATTATTACCCTTGCAATGCAAGGACTGAGGTAGACAATATGTCAATATTTAGAATTATAAACACTTAACGTAAGATGTTGCTTTTATTGTTGAGACTTTTGTATTAGTTAAATAATTTTTTTTGTTAATTTTTTTAGGTTTATTAATGTGCTCCTTTTCCAATTTCTCAGCAATTGGTTATGGAGAATATGAAAGGTCTTCTGAGTGTATAAAAAAATTTTAAAAAAAGAATTATATGCAAGCTAAAAGTCAAAATGGCCTAAATATAATTAATATCCTAACCGTTAAAGTCAAGACACTTGACAAACCATATGGAATCACTCAATTTAGGATATATTTATATAGATACTAGAGCAATGCTCGTGCATTGCATGAATGTAAACTATGTGTTCATTTATTAATTTATTTTACATTTTAATCTCTGTCTGTACAATTTATAAGATTGTATGAATAATATTCCATTGTTAATACAATAACACAATGCATATAAAAGAGTAAAATGTATGTTATAAAAATATAATGAAAGTATCATTAAAAACACTAAGGATTGATACAAAAGTAGCACTTTCATAACATATTCACTTGTATAATATGATGATACTTATATGAATCATATACTTCATTATATGATCTTCTAACTTATGACTTCTCCTTTAATATTCGAAGTAATTATTCCATAGCCATTGGTTGAATTAAATCAAGAAAGTGCATAGATTAAAAAAATCATGTTTCTTATGAGATTTTCAACCATATATCATATTCTTAACTAAAGCTCTTAGTTAATTCTTGTCTATTGCCTCCATCTTGCCACCATTTAACGAATGATTACTTCAATGCACTAAAACAAAGTAATTGAGGAGTATGAAATTGTTAGCAAATAGTATAAAGAAATAAATTAGAGCCACAAAGGCATGTTATTAGAAGTATGGTATAAAGATAAAATATAAATGTAAGGATAGTCATTAATTTTGAGAAATTTGTCAAAAGAAAAAATTTCCATTCAATTTTATATATATCTATATAGATTATTGTGGAATCTAAAAATACAATTGTTCGTTCTAAGTGTAAACACAAAATCAACCTTATTTACTTGCAACAATAGAAGACATAATGGTGAGAAAATTTTGGTAAACTTGCACGATGGACTTTTACCATGCAGGTAGAGGAGCATCATATAGAGCAAGGGAGAGAGAGAGAGAGGAAAAGGGGGGGGGGTAATACTTTTACCCTATGGGCGATGCGATGACAAGCAAATAGTATTTTTGATTTTGACATATTGTCATTATATCACTTAGTGTTACTTAAAGTAGCGCACTTTTCTTTATTGTATAATGTTACTAGTTTGTAGTTTATTTTTATTATTTTTGCTTTCTTTTTGCATCAAAAAAAATTAACCTTAAAATGTTCTCTCTAATTTTTTGTGGGTTTATTAGAATTAGGTCTTCTATAGATAGTGACACTCGTATAGATACATCTACTTACATTTAAATTGTCCCAAATTTCGTTGTTGTTAGCCATTAACTACGAAAGAAGGAATCATCTTAAACTTCAAGGTGTGGGTATGAAGGTGGTGAATAGTGATGGCACGCCCCTCCATTTCCATCCTCTCTTCTCCTTGATACCAAACGGCCAACTTCACTGTTCATGGATTTGAGCCATCATGTTATCTTTAGGATGAAAAACCCAAATCTACTATGATAGAAAACAAGATTCTCTTGGACCTGAGATGGAAAACTCTAGAAGTGGATTTAGCAATGTTTCACACAATATAACTAGACAATACAATATTCCAAACTTCAGAGAAATACCAACTTAATGTAGCATCATCAGCCAATTTGATACAAAATTGACATGGCTTGACTTGATTATTCACTGTGCCAATTTAAAAAAAAGAGAATGAGCTATCCCATGCATTTAGCTAAATTTATGTCTTTTCATCATATATATTTTGTTTTCTTATGAAATTTTAAAGGAAATAATAATTTGGACACACACAGAGCAGAAGACTGGATATGCAACCCTATTAGTTTGTATTCCTCAATATTTTCTTTTCTACTCAACTTTAAATCAAATAAGGGTTATACCCCTTCAACACAAAGACGTTGGGGTTTTTTTTTTTTCCCATAATTTATTACCATAGTTATGTAATATGAACTCTATAACATAAGTGGTCATATTGTGATTTGAAATATTAAGAATAGCAACCTTTCTTTAATTTTTATATAATTTATTCCAACAACATATTTTTTTATTATTTATACTAACTCATTTCATATTTCTTTTTATTTAAAATAATTTGTGTAGGTGTATTCTAGGAGTTATAAGAACAAATTATAGTATTCTAAATTTAATTGGATATCAAATGGACTTTTTAGATAAATGCCTTAAAATGCCATGAAATCAACATCATATTCAATTTTATGTGGCTATTACTATCCAACTTGTGCTCTTATATGACTTTCATATGTTTATTCTATCACCTTTTAATACCACGCTCCCTTCGTCCCATTCTTTTCTTCCTCCCTTCGTCCCATTCTTTACTTCCTTAATAAGAAAAGTACAAACTTTAAGAAACAAAAATATTCACTAAGAGGTGATAAGTTTAGTGGAGATAGTGGAATATAATTGGTTGAAAATGCACTTAATGAGCTCTCAAAGATTTAATTTGGGTCAAAAATTTTATCATCTAGGAAGCGAAAAAAAAGGGGGACGAAGAGAATAGTGCACGGCATATGACTTTCTTACAGTAGGCATACCTTTACGGTGAAATTTAAAATTGGATGTCATATGTGTAGGAGTATGAAAGTAGGTCTTATTTCACATTGGTAAAATAAAAGAATAACTTAGTTCTTAGGATTTTTACTTGTTGAACGGTAAATTTACCCTTTTTACGTGCCTCTTTCATCCACTTTTTGCTCTTATAATAACTTAGTTCTTAGGATTTTTATTTGTTTTTATTTATGTTTTGTAGGAAATAACTCCAAATCAAGCAAACATCGCGCAAAGGAGCGAAGATGGGACAAAACGAAGAAACACAGCGAAAACCGGCGA
>NCQV01113583.1:0-12324 GCA_002740545.1 Lophocereus schottii | reverse complement strand
AACCTACCTCAACCCACCTCAACCTACTTCAACATACTTCACCCTTTTACCCACTCAATTTACCCACGAAAAGAACAGAGCCTAAATCTCATGGAAGTTGAAAGTATTTGGTTCCAAAACTAGGCTGCTGCATTGCTTTAAACCCGAAACCATTTGTTTCAAGTACTTTTGATAGTTTGGACAAAAATACTTAATTTAAAATTGATTAATTGCATAATTAAGTTTATTAGAATGTCAATAAACTCTCTTAGCGAAGAAATCAAAGTTAAATTAAGTTTAAGTTGATAAATCAACGTAAAACTGAAATAGGTTCAAAAAAAAATAATTAGGACTAATTGAGGATTGCATGGGCTGATATCCATCATCCTTCCCTTGTTAGAAAAAATTTGTCCTGAAATTTAAGCCACTAAATCTGGCAGAAATAACACTAACCACTCAAATAAACGTGGTTTGATTTGAACCTGGCGGTAATTACTCGGACGGTTAGGGGCCTTTTGAGATGGCTTGCCACAAGTAAAGAGATGGTGGGAATGTTTTTATGGTGTGTGGAGTTGGAAAAGATTGTTAGGGTGTGGATGGGCTTAAGCGTGGAGTTTAGTTTTACGAAGTGAAATATTGTGAGCACAACTCTCTCCATGGGTAATCAATGAACATATCATACCCTGAACTGTATGCTTAGAGTGGGATATGTCCTCCCTTTGTTCAGCTTTTCTTCTTTTGCATCATCCCAAGTGCTTTCCAAAAGAAGCGTTTCCCCCTCGTCAGCTGTCACCTTAACTTCTTCGTGGCTCTTCTCTTGATCTTTCATCAAATAAGCCTTTTTTTCTTCCTCATTCTTTTCCTCCATTGCTGCTCCCCATTCGGCCAAAGAAATGATTTCCCTGTTGGGATAGCCCGAGGCTGTGTGACCAAGGCCTTGGCACTGAAAACACCTCCTAGGGTTTAAAGGGCCAGGGTTAGGTCTAGTCTGAAGGGCTAGGCTTTTTTGTGGAGTTTGGTTTGCTTGTGGAGGGAAGGGGCTAAAAGCATAGGCTTAGTGGGTGGAAATGAGCTCCTCTTGTTCACGGATTGATCATCTTCATGGATTTTCTTTAATAGCAACTCATTCTGCCTCATGAGTGCATCAAATCTCTCTTCCAAACTCATACTATTACTCATGGTGATAGTACTAGGTACAGTTTGTGTTTTGGGCAGAATAAGATGAGTGTTTGGGGTTGTGTTTAGGAATGCGTTTGGATGGCTTTGGGCTGTGTGGGGGTTGGTTTCAGGCCAAGACGAAACTTGCTCTGATACCAAATATGATGTATCTCCTGAGGGTCTATGCTCAAACTCAATTCAAGAGCATAAGCTTAACACCAAGAGAGAGTACAATTAAGAAAAACTCACGAGAATGGCACGTTACAAGCTAGCTGTGAATCAGCTAAAATGTAAGGAGGGGAATGGATTTAGAATTAAGGGATTCTAAATAGGAAAATGAAAAGAAAGGATAGATACTAAACTAATCTTTGGATACAGAAATCACCACCAAAGACTAATCTAGGTAGAACTAAGCTTGTTCAAGGATATAGAAACACCACCAAGAACAAGATTAGGGCCCTTAAACTATGATTAAGATACAGAAACACCACTTAATCAAGTTTAAGACTACACTTGAACACCACCCTAATCGGCCTAGTTAGAGATAAGCAAGTTTAATGTTTTAAGAGAAATAATAGCAATGCTCTCAAATCTGATTTCAATTGATATTCAAAGCTCGGTTACAAAATGAGCCTTCTAAAGGCCTTAAAAAAACATCCTAAGGGAGCTAGGGGGCTTAGGAGGTTTCCTTCCAAGGGAGGAAACCGTTAACTAATCCTAATCCAGCTTTAAAACTTGCTTAGCAAAATCAGCTACAATCAAGCATAATTAAACTAAGCTAATTACATCTTTATGCATCAGAATCAGCTAAATTACAAAGATTATAATCATCCTAAGCGAGTAAACAAGCAAGTATGTAGCTCCGCTTATGTGAGAGAAAAGCAAAAAGCAGCCTTCTTACCTTTGTGCTTTACAACTAGGCAATGAGAGAGTTTCTACCTTTCTTCACTTGTTTCTCATTGGTTTTTCAATTGGTTGCTCCATGATTGTGCCTAAGACTCGTTTAATTGCCATATCAAGCAACTTGGATGAAATTGGATGGCTGGGAAGATATCAACCACCAAATGCACCAATTATGTGCAACTGGGC
Source organism: Lophocereus schottii (assembly GCA_002740545.1). Lineage (NCBI taxonomy): Eukaryota > Viridiplantae > Streptophyta > Magnoliopsida > Caryophyllales > Cactaceae > Lophocereus > Lophocereus schottii. The sequence goes on along the minus strand of NCQV01113583.1, from coordinate 10,098 downwards.
AGAATACTGCAGTTTGCAAGCTCTATTTGGATGCCATCTTCCACATGAAAAACGTGGTCATGATTTAGATTACCACACATGGTTAGAAAGCTTAGGATGTCTTCTAACTCCTCCAGGTGGAATCACACATTTTGGAGATCATTTGCCCATCAAAATCTCCAGAATAATCAGACTGGTCCAAAACCAGGTCCAGCCTATACTGTTTGATAAAATGCCTTGGTTCTCTTATTCTACTCAATATAAACCAGATTTATTTACATGCTTACGTAGCTAAGACATTGAGGAACCAAAATATATAAGACTTTTGGACTTAAACCTGAAATAAGTCAAAGCAATACAATACACAATATCGGACTCATTTCTATCTCAACTGGCAATTTTGACAGTTTGGATTAAAAGACTGATTTGGATGGGCAAATGAAGTCCAAATGAGCTGAAACTTTTTTGTTGCAAAGATAACTTCTTGAACTTCAAGCTCAAGGCAAAATATTGGATCAAATCCCATGGAAGTTGAAATTATTTGGTTCCCAAGTCTAGGCTGTTGCACTGCTTTAAACCCAAAACCATCTGTTTCAAGTCCTTTTAATAGTTTTGACAAAAATACTTAATTTAAAATTGATTTAATTACATATTTAAGTTTATTAGAATGTCAATAAACTTCTTAGCAAAGAAATCAAAGTTAAATTAAGTTTAAATTAATGAATCAACTTAAAACTGAAATAGGTTCCAAAAAAATGATTAGGGATAATTGAGGATTGCATGGGCTGATATCCATCAAAAATAAAATCCAAAAAAACTAGCCACTGGCCATTTCCCCTTACATGACTCCCTTTCTTTCCCCCTCCTTATTTCTTTTTCTCTCTCTCTCTCACCTGGCAAACTCGATAACCCCAAAGCCCCCTAATTTCTCGGCCTCACGCTGAACTCATCCTTCTCTCTCTGTCTCCTCTCTACAGAAATTGAAATTGAACAAGCACACACCCTACCTTCATCTTCAATGCCATCATCTCCATCCACCATCTTTATTCATGCGCCCATGCAATAATGAGTCACCCCCTTTCCACAGCTAGCACAACATCATCTTCACCGTCCACTTCAAGCACACATCAACGAACAAGATGAAGAAGGGTGAGTATAAATCGAAGAGGGAAGTGGTGAAGCTAGCTAATCTAGGCTTTTACTTTAGAGTTTTGAATTCATAGCTTTAGTTTTGGTTCAATTTTAGTGATTGAAGATTTCAATTTCTCAATTTCATTTTATTTTATCCTTGCTAGTTTTTGTTGTTCTTCATTTAATTCAAGGTTAGAATCATCGATCGTTGTAATTTGATACAAGATCCTCAAGTTTTGAGTTGAATTTCAGAGGTTATCTATATTGGTCATCTGATTTCAATGTTCTATTTTTGGGATTTTGGTTCAGCAGCATTATAGGACCTCGACTCCATCTCGTTCAACTTCACGTTATTTTATTTTGTTTACTAACTCATTCTCTATCGTTTTTGGTTAGTTGGATTTCTTGTTTTGATTCTACCTTGCTTTTGGTCTGTTCCCCTTCCCTTGTCACTCTGTTTCGCTTCAAGTGTTAGTCAGCTATGCATTTTCTGCCCCTTAATTCCTGTTTTGATTGATGTACAATTGGTTGATGGAAATTTATTGATCTTGGATTGATTATGTTTTCTGGGTTTTGTGTGTATTGTGCTTGTTGTTTAAGTCAACCTAGCTGAGTTGATTTCCCAGTTTTCGCCCTATTCTAGGCCTAATTTCACCCTTTCCCTGTTTGTTTTCTCTACTTTATAATGGGCTAGTTCTGTGTTTGATTCTGAGTGAATCTTGGCCAAGCTCCATGGGGTAAGGAAGCTGAACTAGCCTTCCATTCCCCTTTCTCTATTTGTTCTATTTTTATCTGATGGTTCTCAATTTTTTTTACTTCTTTGGTTGTTTTAGTTTTGTATATTTCATCAGGGTAGTGTTAGGCATAGAGTTACTCTTTACATGGATTATTATCTTAATTTGCACAGTCAGCTTCTCATTTTTTTCTCTTGTTTGATATTCTAATTGTTTTACTGAATTTGATATTAGTTGATGCTCTTAGAGTCATGGAAGGCAGTGGTAGTGAACTTTTAGATTTATTCGCTATCTTTAATTAATTAATTTAATCTTAGTAATCGCTTATTGTGGTTATATGAATTGATAATTGCTAAGTTTTTATAAATAGTTTAGATAATTTGATTAACATGAAAAAGTAGATTAGTTACTTTGATTGAAGATTTAGTGACCTTAATCTTATTCTCATCCTCGGGGAGACAACCCTAAAGTATTACGGTGAAAACAGTACAAACTATCGTATGCACATTGCATAAGGACCCCTTATAACATAATCCTAATAGCTTTTGGGCTCCTATTTCTGTGCTAAGTCCCACACTTCAGGAGCCTCCCTCCATGAATTACATTTTCTCCGTTTGGCCCCTTTAGGGTAATCTTCTATTTAGGACCATTTATTTGCACTTGGTATTTTGATAGCCAGTCTATACCCAACTTCACTTTAAAATTAGTCAACCCAAATTTGTACATGTCAGCTAAGAACTCACGTCCGTCAATTTGGATAGGATAATCCTTATGTAACTCATCACGCCTCAGTACTGTCTTACCATTAGGAAGGGCCACAACTAACAGAGAGAGTCTAGATGTTAGAACTAGCACCAATACCTCAACTAACTTGACAGCAATGAAAGAAAGCATAGCACTAGACTCAAACGAAACATCAACAGGTTAAGTTTTGATAAAGAAAGTACCAGTCATTGCATTAGGAGCATCTTCAGCTTCTTCCTTCGCATCATATGGACCCTGCCTCCAGTGTTCCAGGGTGGTTGGTTGGGAGGTCTCAATTAGTTCTGCTAGGGAGCTAGGGCTTGATTGTTCGGGTTTGTTGTTTGCCTAAGCTTGTCTTGGTAGTATTGCTATAGTTGTGGTCCTCTATGCTTCTGATTAGTAAGGGGTGGTGGATGTGTAGAATCCCTTACCTGATGCTAAGGGCTTCTACAATGGTAACACCACCTATTGATACGACACTCACGTGTGTAATGCCTTGGCTTCCCATTGGCATTAGAGGTCACCTTAAGGCTTCTTGTATTGACTCTAAAAGTGGTGCTTTTCCTGCTGGTCCCCCTTCTTTTATTCCCTCGCTGCTTATTGTAGTACTAATTCTTCTCCTTCATCACCCTCTCCACTTTGATAGTATGTCACACATATTCTCATAGGAAATATATGGATGCACTGACATCCTTTCTTTAAGGTTCAAGTTAAGCCCCCCTTCAAAATGATTCATCTTGAATTTCTCATCTGCCACGAAGACAGGGATAAAGTGCGAGCATTCCGTAAATTTGAAAGCATATTCCAGCACACTCATCTTCCCTTATTGTAATTGCATAAACTCATTCGCCTTGGCCTTCTAAAGGGACATCGGTAGAAGCAGTTATTGAGTAACTCCTTAAACCTATTTCATCCAAACCCAGGCCCATACTGGCTTTCCATTATAGTAGCCTACCATAGGTCAGCCTCATCCTTAAGGTAGAATACAACAAATCGTACCCTCCATTCCTCAGGGCACTAGAGAACATCAAACAACTTCTCCCTACCTTGAATCCAATATTCGAATGCCTTTAGGTCAGGGGTACCATCGTAGATCGGTGGGTTATGGCTACCCATGTGTGGTTTGCTATTGCATTTGCTTCCCTTGCTTTTGTAGCAACTCCAGAAGTAGAAGGTTTACGAGGCCTGCCCCTGTTGGTGGGTTGGTCTCATCCACATTGCTGGGAGTCCCCCCCTTTATAAGCCAAAGGTCTTCTAGTCGCTCCTTCAAGTTACCCATAGTGTTCTCCAGATTCATGTAAGGCCTTGGAGTGGGAAGGGGGTGAGAAGTGCCTAAATTTTACATCATTTTAGGGCTATTTTGTTGCATTCTTAGGGAATCCATGAGCTTAATGTTATAATTTATACCCCGAATTCCCATTTTATGCTAGGGTATAGTCTTTGATGTGTTTTACAGATATTGAGGCATTGTTGACCAAGCAATGACCCTTAGAAGGCAAGTTTTTACTCACCATGGATGCCACCCAGCACCTATGTCCATGGAGAGAAAGAAGAACAAGAATCAACCGAGACAGAGGCCTCCACAGACTGTCCGTGATAGAGGTCACGGTCTATGGCAGGCCTGTAACAGCTACAACTATTCGTTTTCCTTGATTAAGTGACTGAGAATGAACACTGGGTGCTATAACTGGGTATGCTCGGCTGGTGGAGAAAGAAGAAGGAACCAATCTCAAAAAACACAATATTTCAAATAGTCTTGTATATTTATCTTTTTTGGAGCAAAAAGAAAATTGGAAAGAAGATCACTTGCAATTTGGAGGCTTGAGGATTGAAGAATTGTCGAGAACTCCATTGTTGCTGAGCCTATTCTCTTCTCCACTCTCTAAACTCCATTAAAGTTGTTCTTGTTTGTTTTGATGTCTAGTTTGATATTTCTTATTCGTTTGATAATCATGAGTGAGTAGTTTTCTTTAGCCTAGGGATTTGATAGCCAACCAGTGAAATTAGACCCTTGATCTTTATCAATAAAATGCTCAACCTGTTTAGGTTGTTTAAATTTATCTTGTGTTGTGAATGTTGTGAGTAATTTACGCAAAACTTGCTTGCAAATTATCAAATGATTGGGTGAGGTATTGAAAGGTGAAATCCACTATTGAATCAATAAGAATAAACTTAACTTAGTTAATTTTTGAGAGAAAATTGATTGTTAAGAAGAAATTAAATAATCTAGATCCTTCATCTGGACAGATTCACGAACCTTTGAAAGAATCGTAATTTGATTAGTCTAAATAATTCAGCTTATTTAGAAAGAAAGAATTGAATTACTTATGATTATATCCTTTAATTCATCCAATTTTGAGTAAGTGTAAACGTCATTTGCTTTGTCTAATTCATTGTTGGTAAAGCAAATCCCCAGGCGTTTTTAATTTATAGAATTCTTAAATCAGTTAATATCATTCATTTAGTAACAAACAGTTTTAGAAGATATACCAACTCAACACATATTTTTCCGAAAGGGATAAACTCAGTAGATTGCATTGGTCTCTACAGGAACGATATTTAATCTAAACTGCAACATCCGTGCGCTTGCGGAGTGTCAGGGCCCAGGTTTAAGATTCTCCATTAATTCCCGACATCTTGATTTAGAAATTAATCAAGTTTACCTTCATTCCTAATAGTTCGCAACATGCATTTTACGACATTTTAACAATCCACCTTGATTTATATCACCATCATTAAGTAGACATTTAGTAACATTCATAGTCGCATCCATTTATATCATTTATATTAGCCAATTAGCCTAGCACTTAGACCGCCAAGTTCTTATGGCACACAACCACATGTCTCATACGCACTCCATTGACATTACCGGTTTTCATGCTTAGACCAAACACACAGTTCTCAAAGTATTACATTAGCAATCACACCCATGTAAACTTAATGAATAAATTCAATGTATAGACTAAAAATGATAAATGTTTTCCGCACCACTATTTCCATTACATAAGTAATTTGATAACCTCCTCAGTTCCAACTCTACTAGTAAGGAGAAAAAGAAAGAAAAACAACGCAGTCTTTAAAATCCAACATTGTTGGCTTTAAGCAATCATCCAACATCTACTGCCGTAGAGCATCTAGCGGACATGTCCCCTGACACATCCTACCACACCTCTTCCGCTTTCAATAAGTAGCTTCAGGTTTAGACTCAATTGCAAGTGCACTTTCAATCTCAGGTTCTTCCACTGGTTTTCCTTCCTGTCCCTCATCTAGGTTTGCTACTTCGGGATCTTCATCTTCTGCCTATTCTTCCTTAGGGTCTTCATCTTCTACTAGTCCTTCAGGGTCCTCATTTCTACTAGGTTCCCCCTCAGGATCTTCATCCTCTATTGGTTTGTCCTTGGGGTCCTCATCCTCTATGGGTCCCTCCTCGGGGTCCTCCTCCTCCAGGGGTTCCTCCTCTGGGTCATCCTCCTCTATAGGTTCCTTCTCAGGGTCCTTTTGCTCTATGAGTTCTTCCTCGTCCTCCCTAGGTTGTTTGGGTTTCTCAGGGATGGAACTCTTAGTGTCTTCCACATCATGGGATGGTCGGGTCTCCTCTTTGGTTATATGTGTAGCGAGTTGGTCATACGAGCCTACATTAAGTAAACAATCAACTAACTCTGCTAAGTTCATACCAATAGGCTGCCAGCCACACCAATAACACCTCCTTTGATTATAAAACACTCCAACCCTATAGTGTAGCTCAGTAATTTGATAGTACCATTCTACGTCACCTCGAAGGGTCAAGAGAAAGAAAAGAGCTTGGCTTTCTCCACGTCTTAAGCAACCATTTGGCATATCATTTAAGTAGCTATCTATGGCCTCTTCAACTCGTTGGATATGGTCAACCATAATAACCCCAAGTTTCTTGGCTATTCTCTCGTGGAGATAATGACCCCTATTCAATGACAATGTTGCGTGCCATTCATCTTATACATAAATAGTTACAAGTAAGACACATACTCCAATACACTTATGCAGATGCATGTATCCCTTCTTCCCATCCTACCTGTACTCTAGGTTTTAAACTCTTTATTTTGGATCACAACATTCCCAGGTAAGCTTTTAGGTCTGTAAACCTATGCTCTGATACCACTTTATAACACTGCAAAATTTCTAATTTCGATTGATTACTAATATTTAACCTATGTGGCAGCTGATAATCTAATGGGGCGTTACCGCCATATTTCCTATTCGGAAACACAAGGTTGAGTATCACGGGAAATCCATTATTGAACATTCCATGATAAGGCAACCATAAGAGTCAAGTCAAGCATATTAAGTCTAAACCCAGTGTCCACTCTACAAAATTTTATTCAAGACAACAGTTTATAAGTCTTATGTGTTAATGGCCTCACTCTAAATGGATGTCTCATCCGCATGCTCATGATCATCACCTGAAAAACAAAATATTCAAAAGAGTGAGACGAAGCTTAGTAGGAACCACCTCTAACAGTCAAAACAATACATAAATTCACTTTAAACAGTGTTGGGGATGGGGGGAAAGGTAACAAATGATTCATAAATGGTGGCTAATCAATCTGATATAAATCCCTAAGATCATTGATATCATTTTCAGCTCAGTTTCCAATATAGAGGCGAACGACCCCACTAGGCTTCAAGGCCTGCACCTGGTTTAGATGTAGCCAGTTATCCAATTCATGGCTTACAGCCAATTGGATGGTTATTGATAACCTGGCGCACATCCATCAACAAGATGGCACATGGCCGCTATCCATGCGTGTAAATATCCGAGGAAGGCTATAAGGCCTTCTTATGATTGAGACTAAACCTCTCTCTTCTCACCAAATTCATTCACTTGGTTATCCCATTTAAGAGTAGGTCATATGCCCAAACTTTTCAATAGCGCATCCCGATCCAATAGAGGTCCAAAACCATTTAAAGGCACACTCAAAACAAATCATTTAAAGGTACACTCAAACATTTCAAGTATTCATGCCAAGCTTCACTAATAACATTAAAATCTCACCACACATCAATTTAATCAAGAAGGTCCCCGAACATCAATTCAAACCAATGTAAGGATGACCCACATCAAGCATTTTTAAAGGGATGTTCAGTGAAGTTAGGTCATGATTGTTACTTGATTGAAAGTGACGCCTGAGCTTGACCTCGAGTTTCTAACATGGGCCTTTCAATTTACAAAGGCAGTTTTGTTAGCCTTTTCCCTTACCCCAAAATTGAACATAATGAATTATGGCCCATAAATCACTTGAAAACCTAGTTCTATGCCCATCTAACAAGTTAGACTCCCAAATAATTTTTAGTGAACTTTTGAAATTTTATCTCTTTACTTAAACCGTTATATGGACTGTACAAATTAGGAACAAAGTTTAGGTGTAAATTCCAGAGGTCATAACTTACATTCTAGATATTGGATTTTCGAAATTAAGCCCATTCTAGAAAGGTCAATTCATCTACTAATAACTTTCAACTAAAGGAAATTAGTAGATTCGGATCCTAACTAGTTAAAATTCAGCCAAGTTCTCAAACTATCCCAGTACAATTCAAATTTGTCCAGTCTTCATATTTCTATCATAACTTTATGATCTTAACTCTAATTTGTATAATTCAATATTCTAAATACTGAAGACTCCTAGATCTATAAACTCTATAAATTTTACGATCTTTAAACAAGACAATATTACTCAGTAATTTCTCAAGTTTGCCCAACATTCTGACTGTAGCAGGAGCAATAATCCCCTAAATTTTTGGCCTCAAAGACTATCACTCCTTGTCCCAAAACCTTCATAATGCAATTATACAATGTCCCCGTCATTCAAACCACAAATCTCAATCCCCTAATCCAATCCAAGCTTTAAAATAATGAGAGTTAAAGATCTAAACATTATCCTGAGAGAGTTTAAGGGAAAAGGAGGGGACTTGGACTATTTTTAATTCTTCAACACATAACTTAAATCTAAAAAATCAAAGAAAACATAAAAAAAAGAACTCAGATTCATTAATCTAAGAGGAGTTTTACACAAACAAAAAAAAATTGAATGGAGAGAAAACTTGAGTTAGGGTTTTCATGAACCCTAGCCATACACAACCCAAAGAAAGAAGAAGGTAGGCGACTAGCGGCTAGGCGATTAGTAGTAGGACAATAGCGCCGATGGTGGAGGCAGCAACGGTGGGCTGCCGGTGGCTGCGGTTGAGAGGGGGAGATTTGGCTGATTCAAAACTTCATTTGCATAAGAAATCCTAATTTAAATTTTTCAAAATTTTTAGGTGTAAGGAATCAAAATTAAATATTGTTTTTGTTTGGATAGATTTAACTAACTCTTAAAATTAAACCCTCAAACTACCCAAAAAAAAATTAATCATCTTATGAACTCAAGCCCTCTAGGTCGGTCCACTTCATAATAACGAATATTAACAATTATAGGAATTTTCGGAGTTTTATAGAGAAAGATGACGACGACGACAACAACAACAACAACAACAATAACAACAGCACCAACCACCACCCTAACAACAACAACAACAATAATGATGATGATGATGATGATGATGATGACCATAGCAGCAGCAGCAGCAGCAGCAGCAGCAGTAGTAGTAGTAGCAGCAGTAGCAGCAGTAGTAGCAGTAGTAGTAGCAGCAGCAGTAGTAGTAGTAGTAACAACAACAACAACAACAACAACAATAATAATAGTAATAGTAATATACATTAGCAAGCACATATATATTCTTGTTTATATTTTTGGTTATGATATTTTTTTAGAAAATTGCATTTTGTCGTTTGGTGAGCTATTATATATTTTTAGTGGGCAATACTTTATGTTCATCTTATGAGGTGTTACAATATATCTTTTGGTGAGTTATGATGTAATCGATAAGTTTTATTCATATGAACTATGTCTTTGTAAGAAAGCTACTGTATAATATTTTGGTGAGCCATGGTATGCATTTAGTGAATTATGATATATATTGAGTAAGCCATGAAATATATTGGTGAGTCGAATGTTAATAATAATAATAATAATAATAATAATAATAATAATAATAATAATAATAATAATAATAACAATGATGATAATAATAATAATAATAATAATAATAATAATAATAATAATAATAGTAACACTAATGATAAAAATAATGATGGCGATGATGATTATAATAACGGTAATAATATTTTATTGTTGACATTAGGGAGCATATACACATTATTTTTTACATCCTTGGCTATGATATTCTTTTAGTGAGCTATACTATGTCTTTTGGTGCGTTACGACACATATTTAGTGAACAATACTTTGTTCTACTCTTGTGAGGTGCTATGATATATCTTTTTGTGAATTATGATATATTTGCTAAGTTTTAGTCACATGTGATATGTCTTTTGAAGAGAGCTACTATATATACTATTTTGGTAAGTTATGGTATGCATCTGGCGAGCTATAATATATATTTAGTAAGTTATAATATATATTGGTGAGCAGATGTT
>NCQV01113571.1:2621-17535 GCA_002740545.1 Lophocereus schottii | reverse complement strand
AAAAACCCACAAATTAGCGAGCAAATCCGACCCGAACCTGGACCAGCTCACTTGACTTGAATATTATATCCTTATTTTTTGTTTTTCTTTAATTTATCTATCTTAACAGTAATGGTTATTCATTGTATTGAACCATTTAGAAAGACGTTACATAATTATCACATCTTTGCAAATTAAATAATAGTATCATTTCTTTCCCAATTTCATGCTCATACATAACGTTTATATTTCATAATGAAACGTTAAAACATTTTCAATGTTATTTGAATAAATTACAATTATAATGCTTTCTCATCAAGTACGGACAATTTTACGTATAAATATGCAGAGTTTTAAATTCTGACAAAAGAGAAATAATTCACAAAAAAAGGCACTCTAGACTCGTTAAGTCGACTCGAAACCCGAAAAACCAAAATATGTCCTCCCGTATTTTATCTGAACCTGAAATACATCTCACCCGTATTTTACAATCTGAATACACCTTATTCGTATTTAACCCACCTGTCCAAAATGACATATCTAGTACTAATAGCAATATCACCATTTTGAAGTTATATTGTAGACTTGAATTTATAAACTTCACAATGTGATGTAATTTGAACCATATATGAGATGGGATTTAGAAAAATTTAAAAATTACCATATATATAATAATCCGGATTTTTAAATCACAAATTACTATATAATTTGTAGCCATTCCAATCCTACTATATCACCAGGGTATCTCAGCCATTGATGCTAAGCCACGCGCCCCCAACCATGGCGGATCTATTCAATGTTAGGCTTCAAAATCCACCATCTATGACAGTTCTTTAAGTTCACGCCTGGATGTGCCTCCTTTTCCTAGCTGTGAATACAGAGTCTAACCCCTATATATGATGATGGTCAAGCAAACTCAAATTTTATTGTTTTAATTTGCATCAAACAATTCAAGTACGAATTTTACCAGTATTTTAGAGCCTTCCCAGCAACTAGCTTGCCTGCTTTGGGAGTCGCATTGAGCGGCTCGCGCCACATGCAGCGGTCGAGCAGCTTCATTTTTCTCTTGTTTTTTTTATTTTTTAATTTTTATTGATTTTTTTTTTAGATTTTAAGAATAAAAGTTGTGTGTTATGCAGAGTGGATTCATAGTATTATTTTATTTGGTGAGCCAAAGTTGTGAGTTTTACATTAGAGAGAGGAAGGATTGCGATCCAAAACGTTGACTCACAAACTGATGTGATAGAGAATCAGAGATAAGTCCCCACTGATAAGTAAAAAAATTAGCTCACCACTAAAAATGCTGTTAGACCTAATATTTGTCTCGGATGCTCTTAACTTTACCCTATAATTCCCCACCTCAACAACCACTATTCCAACCACATTAATTACACCCAATTGGACGTAATAATTTTGTCATTTGGAGAGAGAGAAAATAATAGATAGAGAAAAAAGCAAAGGAGAAATGAAAATTATCACAATATATATTTATCATAACTTGATAACAAAAGATAATAAATTAATTCTAATTATCCAAATTATTCAATACCACACATTTGATGGGAAACTCTGGACCCTGGACAATTTCGAAACTGAATATATCAATTTCATTAAGTCAGTGAGAATACAAACAAACAAACAACAACTCCCAATGTGGGTCCCGCTTTTGCGGGGTCTGGGGAGATCCAGCTGTAGGTAACCTTACCCCTACCGGTATTCCTACCTATAGAGAGGTTGATTCCTTAAGACCCATAAAACAGTTTTTTTTTTTTTTTTTGAAAAAGGTTAAGTCGGTGAGAATAATTTGGTATAATTGTCGTAATTCTTTTGCATGTTGGATGAAAGGAGGGAAAGTTTTTTTTTTCCCCAACAAATTTTTAAGTGGGATCATCTCATATAAGAGTTCTTGTGAGATGGACTCCTTTAAAATTGACTTTTTGGAGGCTTTATGGTAAATAATAATTTTGTAGTGAATTTTTAAGTCAACGGTAACAAATATTTATCTAGCTGTGACTTTTATTACAATCACATCTAAATAGACCATGAGTAATCTCAATTACTCTTAAAAGTCATTATAAAAACATTAGTATTATGATATGTTTTATGTGAAAATGTCTTACACAACATAAGACATACTCATTCATTTGTCATAGACAAATTCGGTGTCAAATTAACCAAGAATTCTAAGCAAGTAGGTATAAATAAGCTTTTCCTAATGATTCTATTTGCCGCTCTATCCAGCATGACAAATTAAATAGGTCTTTGAGATATAAAGAAACTTCTTCTATATTTATTTATTTTGTTCTTGGATCATCCATTTCATTAGAGTCGAGTTACTGTTGGTTCAATAAGGGGTAGAGCTCTTCCTTTAGAGATTTTCTCCATTTAAAAGACTCAAACCCAAGACCTTGCCTAAAGAAAATGTTGAGTTTTAAGTGCGTAAGATTGGAAAATTATCAAAAACGTGATAAAATAAATAAAATGACACAAGAAAAATTTGAGAGAAAAATTATATTTCTACTATTCCTGGATCATATACAAACAACTCTCCCTGTTTACAAGTATTAATTACCAACACCTATAAACAGACGATTCTCACACCCTCTACCCGAATGTGTTTTCCCACAACTAATTATCAGTTGCTCCCTACACTCACCCACTCTCACCAACCTCCCTCTTGACATTTTCTCCGGTAGTGTTTTGTGCCAAACCACTTGAACCAAGCTATATCGGTAGAAGGTTCTTCTATGTACGTGTTGTACCATGAAGATAAGGCCTTAAGTATTTAAGACAGGACAGAAGTTCCAAAATTTATGGTGCCAGTATAACTCTAGCAACTATTTATTTTATTTTAGATATTTGGTGTGCTATAATTCTGGCAATTATTTTGCATGTCGGATACTAGAATAGGTCATGTTTTTACCGAAAACTGTTTTGTAGGTCTTTAGGAATCAACCTCTCTATTGGTAGGAATAACGGTAGGCGTAAAGTTGCCTACAGCTGGATCTCCTCAGACCCCGAAAAAGCGGGACCCACACTGGGAGCTGTTGTTGTTGGATACTAGAATAGGTCATGTGTAACAGTTTACTAGAGAATACTAACAGGGGTCCTTAAACGTGGCCAAAAAACACAAAAAGGGCAAAATTTGGACGCATGCATAATGGCAAGAAACTAAAGAGGTAGAGTAGAAGGGGAATTAGAGAATATTCATGAGGATTTTGATTGTCAGAATAAGGAAAACTGAATTATTTCAATTGATTAGCCATCTATGTATTCATTTTGGACTCTCTCTATATATAAGATTTTTGCGCCACGAAACAATCAATTTTCTTTCTTAACAATAATATCAACTAATTTATCATCATCTGACGAGAAAGATTATGGCATTTGCTGAGACAAGTTTGCTTGTAGTTATTGTAATTGCTTTAGTACTTCCTCGGGCCAACTCCGGTAAGCCCCCCCTCTATGTATTTTGGCACAACAATCCGTCTATTTAGACTTCTTTTACATAGATCCTTAATTAACTTTTATCGACTTTAACATATTCGTGATTTTTCGGAAATTTTCTTCAACTATGTACAAAACTTCCCCCAACTTATCTTATTTTGCATAGAAAACTTGACCCTAGAAGTTATTGTGGATGACCATGAGTTTTGAATGAATAAATTGAGCAGAAGAAGCCAGAGAAGGAGAAGGAAGAATAAATGGAGGGCATGTAGCATGTTACTCAAAATGTTCATTGTTGTATGGAGACTATGAATGTATAGACATATATATATGCATACACGCACACACACATATATATATATGTGTGTGTGTGTGTGTGTGTGTGTATTGTCTGAATTTGATTCTAGACTTGAATTTAACCTTGTCTGATTCCTCGAAGACAAATATGTACTTTTCTAAAAAACTTGTTATCTCATGCGTAGTCGAATTTTCTAAAAGCATATTACAACTTATAAATTGTATAAAATTATCTCTAGATATTAGTTAGGTCCTCTTCATAAAAAATAAAATGATATGATCCGACTTTTAAACTGTCTGTTATCACAGCTATATACAGATATACTCATATATTTAACTTGTTATTTCTATGGGGTTTTTTTTTTTGGTCGTACGTAGTTCTTTTTTGAATTATGACAACTGTTATTGCCAGCTCATATTATGGTTTTCATAAGTTTTGAGCAATGTCATCTTGTGAAAACTTATTTTGAGATGACAATGTGCCATGTATACGTATGTTAGTGTACAACTTATTAAATATCTTATAATTTAGGAGTTATGTCAATCATGGCAGAATTTCACAATCACTTAAAATTATGTGGTCTCACTCGATCACCCAAGATTTCGCACCCTTTAGCTTATCTTGGTGAAGCTATCTTGTTTAAGAAAGTAGACACACACGAGTAAATTTGTTTAGCTCAAAGATTAACGTAATACCCAATTGTTATTTCTCGAAACATCTCGTTCAGGAATTAGCATAAAAAAGAGGATTTATGCACAAAACAGTAGGTTTACGATACCTGAAATGCTAGTCAAAATACTAGGTTATTCAACACTAAAAATTGATTAATTAGTGCATTGGCTCGGTTAAAACACTAAATATTATTCAAAACGCTGTTGCCGAGCACAAAACCTTAATAAAACAACTTTGCTTATTGTCATTGCAATCGCTTCTCTTTGGGCCAACTCTGTTAAGTGCCCCCCACCCCCCAACAGCAACCAAAAAAAAAAGAAGTATTTATGCACAACATTAATCTGTCTATTTAATTAGACTTCTTTGCTATAAATCCTTTCCTTCTAATAATCTCAACATATTCATAATTGGTCGGAAACTTTCTTCTTAAATCTTTATAGATCATTGTTCTAGAGTTAACTTCATACAAATTGTAGTTGTCTATTAATAGATTTTTGCATTTTAATAATCTAAATTTTGGAAATTAGCTGCTAATTATCTGATCTTGCAAATAATTACATGTATACTAATAAAAACGAGCATTTT
The DNA here is from genome assembly GCA_002740545.1 of Lophocereus schottii. Lineage (NCBI taxonomy): Eukaryota > Viridiplantae > Streptophyta > Magnoliopsida > Caryophyllales > Cactaceae > Lophocereus > Lophocereus schottii. The sequence goes on along the minus strand of NCQV01113571.1, from coordinate 12,554 downwards.
TGCACCGATTTTGGCTCACCGGTTGCTAATTATTCTGTAGTACTGACTATTGAAAATAAATAGGTCTACGTACAAATTGGAGCAGTGGAGGGTTTTTCTCAATGTTGGATTAGTGGCAACCAAGCCCGACGTTTACATTATTAAGATTCAAAATTCCAAGATATAGTAAAATAATATATATCTTACTACAAGGTATTTCTTAAGCATCTTGTCTTAGTTTAAAAAGATATTATCATTTGTTAAGTTGAAATTGTGAAACATGGTATAATTGGATAGTAGAAGGGCATTAACACATACAAATTGTAGTATTCATTCGTTCATTTTTCGCAATTATAAAATCATGTATATCATACTTCCTTGCTGATAGAGTTGATCCCATTAATGTATCATTTGCACTTGTTAGTAGGGCTGAGCAGGACTAAGTACCCGGTTCATTTTCATGGAATCGGTCCCCCTCCCGGTTGGAATCGAGTCTAAAAATCTGGGCTCGTTCCAGATCCTGGTTGGAACCGGGTCCAGGATTTTTGGAACCTGTCCCAGAACCGGGTACCCGGTTCCTAATTTATTTTATTTTATTTTAATTTCATTTTATTTAAAATTTTGGCTTGTGGTTGTGATCTTGTGAGAGAACCAATACACCCAATAAGTTAGCTAATCGATCGTTCAAAACCAAATTTAATAGAGTGGCAGCTACACATTTATCACGCATTAAACTCCAATTTGTTAGCTAATAAATAGCATTTCATGTCAACCAAACATAAAAAAAAAACCATTTTCTCATAGTATTATATATTAACAAAAAGATTTAGTAATATTAACATATAGTCGAAAATTATGGCGGCATCAGAAGAGTAACACTTGAAGTCAACGAGTAATCAGGCAACTCAGATATTTTTTCTCCAAAAAAACTGATTGGACAGGGTAACTATGCAAAGGGTCCAGTTCTAGTTCTAAGTTTTCAGAACTTGGCTCCAGACCCGGTTGCAACCGGGTCCAGAAATTTGGAGCCAGTCCCGGACCCAGTTCAACCGAATCCGGGTGTGGACCCAATGGGTCCAAATTGGGTTCGGGTCTGGAGCCGATTAGCCGGTTTTTTTGCTCAGCCCTGCTTGTTAGTGTATGTAACGAATAGCAAAGATTGACAATTGCTAATTAATTATAACTATTAAAAATTTGGACATTTTAAACCACATAATTATATTTTCTACACTAATTTAGACTAAAGTGAGATATTTTGCCGCCAATACTTCGTTCGTTTTCTGTTTCTTAGATTGAGAGAAAAATAAAGTCAAAATTGTACAGTTCACTAATCAAACCTAAAACTAATTAGAAGGGTAGAACATGGCCACGAATAAGGTGGGTTTTTTTGGTTTTTTGGGTAGAATTTGCAGACCAAGGAAGACCAAGCAGTATAGTTTGAATTCTAAAAAAAATTTGAGTAACTTCAAAAACCCAAAATGAAAGGTCAACAAAGGATCCTTGGAATATTGTGAATAAATTAAATAGAAAGCACTTTCTCCCTCCAAGAAAGCTAAGAGATGGACGAAAATTATGTTGCAAAAGATATCTACATTAGGGTAGTGTATGGTTGGAAGAAAAATCGTTTTTCTGAAAAATTAGTTTCTGTGGAAAATGTTTTTTCAAGATAAATTAATTTTCACATCACATTTTCTATTATTTGGTATAAGATAAATCAAGTTAATTCTATGGAAAAAAAGGAAAAACGTCAATTAATTGTTTAAATNGCAAAAAATATTTACTGAATGGTCGTAGCAAAAATAAATGTTGAACAAATGAAGAAACTTTGAGTTTAAATTCATATTTGAGTTTAATTGTCAAGTATTAGTTTGCCACTGTGAATTGAATGTTGATTTGTCAATTTGGCTATATCAATTTACAAACAATTTCATCCACATAGTAGTGATGTGCCAATATAAGTACCCGATTCTTTGCTAGTAATTAAGTAAATGTTCCTATGTCACCAATAGATTTTCTCTATACACAAACTAAAGATTCAGCATTTTTTAAAGGAGGAGCTTTTCTATTGTATTTAATTTTTATTTTAATAAAAATACAATTTCTTTAAAAAAATATTTTTCGATGTTAATTAAGACGAACTAAAGTTGGATGATTGATTGTACAAACTTGCACAAAAAAAGGTGTATAATTATTATTGTTATGTACAAGATGACAAGATTAACTAATTAGAACATGCAAACTGGTGTGTCAATTAGGTTGAGAAAAATAATGGGTTACTAAATGGGTCAACCCAATCCAGCCCGTTAATACGCGTTAATGGGCTTGCCCCTTACTGGCCCTATCTATTATTGACTTGATCTTCTATTAGCCCTATTTTAAACGGATTGACCTAAGGAGTGCACTCACGAAAATAAGACCATGAGTATTTAAGACGTGACAGAAATCCCAGAAGTTACGGTGCTAGTATAACTTTAGCAATTATTTATTTTGTTTTAGATAGTTGGAGTGCTTAAAATTCTAGCAACTGTTTTTCATGTCGCACATATACTAGAATTTGGAAAGGGAAGCAGCAAAAAAACACAAAAGAGCAAAATTTGGACGCATGCACAATGGCAAGAAATTAAAGAGGGAGAAGAAGGGAAATTAAAGAATATTCACAAGGATTTTGATTATCTCAATAAGGAAAACAGAATTATTTCAATTAATTAACCATCTATGTATTTAATTTGGACTCTCTCTATGTATAACATTTGTGCCACGAAGCGAATAATTTTCTTCCTTGACAATAATATCAACTAATTTATCATCATCTAACAAGAAAGATGATGGCGTTTACTAAAACAGTTTTGCTTGCAGTCATTGTAATTGCTGTAGTACTTCCTCGGGCCAACGCCGGTAACCCCCCTCCCCCCCTTCCATGTATTTTGGCACAACAATCCGTCTACTTAGACTTCTTTTATATAGATCCTTAATTAACTTTTATCGACTTTAACATATTCGTGATTTCTCGGGAATTTTCTTCAACTATTTACAAGACTTCCTACAACTTATCTTATTTTGCATAGAAAAACTTGACCCTATAAATTATTGTTGATNNCCATGAGTTTTGAATGAATAAATTGAGCAGAAGAAGTCAGAGAAGGAGAAGGAGAAGGAAGAACAAATGGAGGGCATGTAGCATGTTACTCAAAGTGTTCATTGTCGCATGGAGACTATGAATGCAACGTTGATTGTGTCAACAAAGGTTTCAGCAAAGGAGGGAGATGCCACCTTCTGAGTATTGGAATCCCCCGCCACTGCTGCTGCCTCACCCGTTAATTATTACATCTGACAAAATTTGCAGAAGCTGCATTATGAAACAGCGATCAAGCAGAGGATATGAAACAACGGTTAAGTAGAGGACATGAGTGCTTAGAAATGTTTTAGTTAGTCTTCTCAATCGGAATACGCATTTTGTTGTTTTAGTTATAAATCTGTTTGATTGTCATTATGATTCTTATGATACATATTGCATGGTTTTCAGCGGATAAATCCAACCTTTGTCCCCCAAAAAATAAAATCTAGCTGTTAATCAATTCAATTTGGCTTTTTTATGACTAGATTTTTGTGGACCTGGAAAACAGGTTGGGTCGGGCCGATCCATTTAATAAACAGGTCAATTTCGTGTCGGTTTTGAAAATAACCTAGATTCGCTCAAAATTCAAAAATAATAATTTTTCACACTAAACAGTCAAATCACGTCGATTTCAGGTTAAAATTGGTTCAATTCGGATTGGGTTCGTTTCTCTGAGTTCTTGTTGAATTAGGTTTTTTCCAGCTGTAGCGTTTCGTTATTATCATATAATATCGTTTAATTGGTGGAGACATTCAATAGGTTCCTCGTGAACTTTCTTCGCATAAACAAAGATTGCAATAGATTACTGTTACTATTTTTTTTATATATAGCTATGTTTTTGGTTCCCTTCACTTTGTAATAAATATAATAATATTACTTATGAGTTTTTTTTTCTTTCATATTTTAATTTTTTTTTTTTTGGGTTTAACCTGTAACGCCCCCAATTGCTAATGTCTAATTACTCTAACTTAACTACTAATTTATTGTTGATTTGTAGCGGAAGACTTTTAATCTGATTGGAGGCATTACCGCCGTTCCGGGATGGAACAAGGCTATTTAATTTACTAAACCTTTGGTATTACCCGAAATAAATATTTGTCTGTTCATACTGTTTGTCCCCTTGTGATAACTTAATTTACCAATGCTAACCATTATTATCCTCAGGTTTCAAAAGAAAAGCAACACATAATCTCCAAGTTACTAACCTATCATCACTGTGAGCGTTGACTAGCTAACGATCAGTAAATGTCCCTTGTTTTGCTACTTTCTGATTTTTCAGGAGGTTGACTATTCATTCCTTCACATACCTAAAACAGAAAATATAAAAATAATCGAATTGTGAGTCGAAGTCCAATACGTACATCCCATGCAGTAAAATAAATTTTATGTGAAATTAGTTGGACCGGCCGCATTTCAAAATGTTTTGTTTTGCAAACAGGAGAGAGAGAATGTATAAGTAAAATTGATTTGCTGATTCTTATCTGAAAGTGGACCGCTTGGTCGATGTACATCTTGAAACGATCGTACTTTAGGTACTCACCTCCCAAGCCGATCGAGAAGCCTGAGTTGACGCCGCGCGCGAGTATATTGGTCGGCATAAGCCTTGATAATTGATGGGCATAATCCCTAATGACAATTGACGGGGCCACTTGTTTATGTGACAAAACATTGAGAAATGGGTTCATTAAATGAATCTTTATTAATTTTTCATTGCTGAGAACACTGTAAGTTTTTGAAAAATATAGGCAATGTACATACCTGATCTTTGAAATTCTTTCTCCTTTATAATGAAGAATATGCGTTGACAGCTTGAAGCGACAGAAGTGACCTCATTCCTTGAATTTATTTCAAAACCAAAACCTTAATCTTTTCTTCCTTCTCCACCTTCTCCTTCTCCTTCTCCTTCTGCTCCTTTCTTTCTCTCTCCTCTCTTTCTCTCCAACGTGTGCGAAGTCTGTGTGTGTGTGACAAATGAGCCACCCCCCATATATATATATACATATATAGCCTAACTCTAAAAAAAGTCTTAGATTTTTTTTTTTGGGCAAGTCGGTTTCACCAGTCAAACTGACTTTGACTTTGATTTTTTTTTTTAACTTTAGATGTAAAATTTTGAGAGGCATTTTTATGTTAACAGACGTTCAACTATTCCTTTGGAATTTTAATGAATTATTTTAGGAGTACCCAAAATTCATTTTGAGGTCATTCTGCCGATTCAACCTGCAATGGCACAAATATGTATATATAAAGAAAATGCTGAATTGAAATGAAAAAAATACTGGATTGAAATGCGGAGCTCAACTTGATTAATTCGTAATTAAGATGATTCAATGTAATTAATATGAATATTACGGTCGGGCAGTTACATAACCAAAGGCCTGATCAATTGGTTAACGGACGAAGTGAGCTACCACTAGGCCACAAACCCTTAGTTAAATGAAAGGAAAAATTTTATTAACAAACACGCATATAATTTTGCTGAAAATTAGTGTTTGGAACCAGAATTGTGGGAGAGGACCCAATATTTATAATTTTGATGAGTAGAAAAGTTATGTTATACATTTTATATTTCAATTGCACACCTGTGAGTGCGCTTTCTATGAGATTTGGGCTTAATTCTTTTTAATTATTGAAAATTTGAAGGTCTGAGGAAGAAAAATGATACAACAGTTACCTCTATGATATATAATCATATATTCATGTGTAAAATAATAAATGCCTTGCTACAAAGACACATCCTAATTAAGTGTCTTGTTTTGATTTAAAAATTATATTATTATATTTTTAAGTTGAAAAAAAAAGATATGATCGGATAATAAAAGCATATTACAACTTATAAATTATGTAAAATTACATTTTTATCCATAATCTACCACATTTCTAAACTACGTGTATCATATGCCCTCATAGATAGAATTAATCCGATTAGGGTCTCATTTAACACTTTACTTACGTAGCTGACAAATTTCATTCTAGCAATTCATAATTAAGCATAATCATTAAAAATTGGTAATTATAACAATTTTGTGTGTGCGCGCACGTTAGTGAGATGTAACAAAGTTGTTAGCCATAAAAGGAAATGTGTTTGGCCCATGTAAGAAGTCCATCAAAAAGAACTCTCCCCCATGGAAATAATATGAATTGTAATACTGTAAAAGTAACCACTCTCTATCCTTAAAAACTTGTTTAAATTTAAAACTAAAAAAAATTAAATATGATTTATTACCCTAATGTTCCAAATGAAAAATCATTTGTTTTACATAATAAAGAGATTTTGACAACGTTTATGAGATATTAATAAAGAAAAATTTTGACGATTTTATCAAAACGGACGAAGTACTAGACAATGATGGCAATCCTTAAAAGATACTATCACCCCGACAATAGCACCAAAACTAGCCTACAAATAGCACCAAAGCATAGACAAGAGAACCCATTTTGACAAGCACTCTAGCAAGCCCCCACCAAATGCCTGAGTGGACAACCCGGAATTCCTCGGCCCGGGATTCAACCCAGCCGGTTGTGGGGCCAAGCTGAAACCGCCACCATGTGGTCGAGGCGGCAGGGCCGGAGGCGGAGCCACCGTAGTTGTAGGCGTTGACTGAGGCAGTGTTCTATTAAGCACACCATCAATGCCATGGCACCTAACTGAAGACCCGGAAATGCATACATTAGGGCTTACAATCTGCACATCATTTACGGAGAAGCTTTTCCACCCATTGTTGGAGACCTTAAGCATGAACCCAGGCTCTGAGGATGGGATCATAGAGCCAGTTGGGAAGTGCCTTAGGGCATCGAACCCTAGAGGGGCTGGGATCGAGTGCCTAAGGAGGAAGTCGAGCACCTCATCTGTTGGGATGATGGTTTTTGCTAAAATCCGATTATTGGGCATCAAGAAGGTGATGTTGCCAGGGATTTTATCAGGTGGCGCGATGTTTAGAAGCATGATGAATGAAAAATAGTTTGCTCTCTGCATCTCTTCAATGGCGGCATTCAAGGGTTGGTCTCTTGCAGGCGTGTCGTTAGAGATAGCTGATGGTATCAAAGCCATGACGAAAACTGAGAGGATCGAGAAAATTTCGATACTCCTCATCGTAGAGCGATATTGATGAATGAGAAGGGCAGAAAATTTTCCTCATCAAGGGAGGGGTTCTTAAATTGGGAAACTGGATATTTAGTAAATGGGGAATGAAAGTTATTAGTTTCATGCATCTGGGATGGTTCAACAACTTGAGTTCACAGCTTCTGCATGATTAGGGTTCACTAACTTTGTATTCATTTTTAGTCACTCATAAATCCGAGAAGCTTTGAGCTTGAAATTTGCTTCTTTCATCGTTGCAAATCCTCAAAGCTACAATGGCCTTCTTTTAACATTTCGTCATTAGCTCCTTCCTAGGCATGTGGCAAATGGGTCGTATGATTCAGGCTAGGCCGATAAGATTTCGGGCCAATTCAAGTTTGGAGAAGGTGAATTTCAGTTCAAACTAGCTTCCCGTCCATTAAGTTTGTCTGGCAAAGAAAACAGCTTCACGAGGAAATACTAGTTGGATCTACTTTTAGTCAGTTCAGGTCAAGTCAGCTCAGATTTGGCTCAAAAGCAGGTCAAGGTATTTCCAGTCTCGGGTCAGGTATGGGCGCCAGGTCTAGTAAGCGAGACGGAATCCTAGGTCTAGCTCAAGACAATTCTCTGCCTACTCTTGCTTAGCAATAGATTCGATTCAGCAGTATTGCAGTACAATGCATTGAGATCAATCTCACAAAAATTTCCACTCAATCATACAAAAATGAACGAATATGTAGTGTAAAATATTACAATTCAAGTACTTCACAATCTAAAATATCGGTAAACCTTGCTAACATTGGCCAGTGAAAACAGTTCAACTCACTGAGCACTTACCAAAGAATTTGCAAGAAACAGAACTTGTCTCAACAGAGAATTTACCTTCTAAGGGAACTGGAATGAGCCTCCTATTTGGTCCGTATTCGATGGGGGTTTGATGGCTACCCACAGCAGGGAAATCGTAATGGCAATAAGTCCCGACCATACAAAAACAATTGTCGGTGTCCTTCCTCTTCTTCCCATCAGACCTTTAGCAAAAGGGTATAGATGTGCTAAGACCCAGAAACTGAAGAATACCCCACCAATCAGCTTACTCCACTGTGGAATCGTACTGTAAATCGTACGGCTAAACCCAACTGCTATTGCTATTATATTGACCATCATGATCACAATAGGTGGAATCATCAATGACGTCCATTTGAATATGTATAGTTCAGCAAACTCATCATCGTTATCATCACCAGAAGACTTAGAGGTCAAGGTAAACGAGATTTCAATCCCAGCAATCACTTTCAGCAGTCCTTGAAGCACTGCAGCAAGGTGGGCACTTGTTCCTCCGATCAACCAGAACTGCTCATTCCTCCACCATTCTTCCAAGGTGATGCCTGACCATTTGATCTCAAGCATTGCGAGCAGAGAAAGGGTAATGGTAATGAGCAATAGGTACGTGAGGAAAGTCACATTCAGGGTTTGTACGATAAACTGGCCAGAGAAGAGAGACAGCGCAGGTAGGAAGCAATATACGATCAGAAAGATGGAGGTGAAGGGGTAAATACCCACATTAAGGTATGCTATTCTTTGTAGGATCTTCATCTTTGGGCTGGCAAGTAAGGCATTGTTACGAGAGAAGAAAATCTCAACTGAGCCAGTGGCCCATCGGAGGACTTGATGAAGCCGATCAGTGAGATTGATTGGAGCAGTTCCACGAAAAGCATCACGTTTTGTGACACAGTAAATCGACTTCCATCCTCTGTTATGCATTCTATACCCAGTGACCACATCTTCTGTAACAGAACCATAAATCCACCCAACCCTCTCCCCCCATTCAGTTTTGTCTTCATACCAGCAAGAGATGACATTGATTGCCTCAGCAACTGTAGATGCATCAAGCAACTCCCGGCCAATGGTTAGAGCACCTGGTGGCCTGCCATTCTTGACAGATGGGTGATCAGCCAATGGACGACCTTGGAACTCTGCCACCGGGATTGAATCTATGAGGAACCTTGAGTTGCCGAATTTCTTGGGAAATGTGGAGAGGGGCATCTCTTCATCGTCAGAATCACCCATTCTAAGAGCCCGATTCTCTTCAGCAGCTGCAGCTTTCCTATGACGACGGAAGCAACAGCTCCAGAAGCTTGGAGCACGATCTTTTGCACGAGGTGGTTCAAAACCATAGAGGGCCATCCTTCGGAAAAGGCATCCAGTTCCCACATAAACTGGCCCTTGAAGTCCATCAAGGGCTCTCATGTTGACATCAAAGAAGACCGTGTTATTATTGGCATATCGATCAGAAGGGTCAATACCCTCGAACCTTTGAGGGAATTGGACATAACAAATGCGGTCCCCACCACGGTCCATCATGAAACACATGCCTTCTCTCATGGCTTGGGAGTTGTAAATATAATGGTCACAATCCAGGTTGAGAATGAAAGGTCCATTGGACATAATTGCGGATGCCCTCACTAACGCATTCATGGCTCCAGCCTTCTTATTGTGATCATAGCCGGGGCGCTTCTCACGGGACACATACACCAGCATAGGAAGGCGGATGTCAGCATCAGTGAGGTCTAAAAGTCCATCAGCATTTCCAAACAGTGGTTCTTCACTGGGAGGTTTGAGCATCACCTGTAGAATTTGCAGAATAACAAAAGATCAACAGGGGTTGTAATCAGCAAAGACAGTACTACTAGAGCCTCGAGCAATCAGCATCAATGATATCACCATCAAGCAGACCAGACACTCAGACAAACGAGCATTTCCAACTGGCAACAAGTGCTTT
>NCQV01113570.1:9747-20343 GCA_002740545.1 Lophocereus schottii | reverse complement strand
TTTATTCGTTCATTTGAAAATCTGGGGAAAACAGAGTGGTAAAACTTCCCCTCCTTTCTTCAGCTTTTCAGGGAGCGCAGGTCAATCTTTCGCATGCTTTCTGACACCAGGAATGAAGATTCGTCTCATTGGAGAAGCTAATGACTATGTGGGAAAGGTATGCTAGAGATATCTAACTCTTCTGCCTCTGTTGAAGTTAATCTTCGAAGCAGTAGCATGATTTGAAAGAAAGCACGATTATTCCTCATTAGTCATTAGCTTTATAACATCTGAGTTGTATCCCTTCCATGTTCACAAGGGTGTTCTTGTGCATCAGTGTGTGTATATCAGTATTCCTCTAACAGTGAATTGCAATGCCATTACTTTTAATCGATTTAACAATTAGCATGTGAGCTAGGTGGCTTCATAACTTCTAAATAAAAAATAAAAAACAATGTTCTGAATATGGGGAGTAAATTTGTTGGATGGAAAATTTAATTTGGTTCCCTGGGTCTAAGAAACCTCAAATTAATACCTTTATTCGCCGTGTTCATGTCAAATACCCTGAACTTCAAATAAATATCATGGCTGTTTCCTTGATGCCTACCTTTGTAGGGGAACCTTGAAATTGTTGTTTGTGATCTGTGGAAGCTAATATCAATTGGCAATGCAGGGACAATTATGGCTTTGTTTAGGAGATTGGTGCTCATGTTTTATTACTTCGCAATAGTATACATAAATCATCAAAAGCAAGTGATGATGTTGTGTTTCTTTATGGAACCCTTGCTTCTTGAAAGAATAGCTGACACAAAGCACAACTTTTTTGGGACGCAGTTCATGTTCTTAGTGAAGGCACAGGATTGTTCTCCCCAGATTATCCAATCACTCACTGGGGCACTTCTCTACAAACAAATGAAGAAAAGAAATTCTCTTTCAAATTGCATTTTTAAGACAAGTGAAAAACGGAGTAGATGGTATGATTCTGAAAGTATTTCAAAGTTGGTCTCACAGCTGAATATCAACTAAGCTGAGAGTATGTGTCGCAAGTTTTCCAAATTATGAGATATTTGTTTACAAATTTTCCTTTCCTGAAAGCAAATGCTTTGTTACTTTAACTAAACAGTTGTCTTAACTCTATGATTGCCTCTGGATTTTGTCAAACATGTTGTAAAATAAGATCACCCTTCATCTTTAATAGCTCCCTTAAGTCGCTCTCAGGGGCAAAATTGCAAATCCAATGCTCACAATTGTAGTACTAGGCTCCTGCCTTAATGCTAGATGGATAAAACAAAGGTTTTCTAGCTTTACCCCATTTCCCTTCAAATGTCTCATGTGTTCATTGATTTGATTCCCTGGCGATCCTTCCTTTGTTAATTGGATGCTCTCAGGGTATGGCTGGAGGTGAATTGGTTGTCACTCCTGTAGAGGACCCTGGATTTTGCCCAGAGGATGCAGCCATTGTTGGGAACACCTGCCTGTACGGAGCAACTGGAGGGCTAGTCTTCGTCAGAGGCAAAGCTGGGGAGCGTTTTGCTGTAAGGAATTCTCTTGCTCAGGCTGTAGTTGAGGGAAGCGGTGATCATTGTTGTGAGTATATGACTGGTGGTTGTGTTGTTGTGCTTGGAAAGTAAGTATATTCTCCTTGCTGATGTCATGTTGCCGGTAGAAACCCTGAAGGAAATGTTCTTAGCTTTCTCTTTCTCTCCGCTTTTGACAGAGTGGGAAGAAATGTTGCTGCTGGCATGACTGGAGGTTTGGCGTATATTTTTGATGAAGATGACACTCTCATTCCCAAGGTCTTCCCAGTTCCTTGTCTTTTTTGTTCTTCCACATACGAAACTGTTGGATGTATGCCTGATCGCATTGATAAAGGAACAAAATAATAACAATTGCAACTACGTTTTGTGCATGGATAAGTAGCTGCTGGGTATCTATTGATAATTATTTGCTATATTCCTGGTTCTGGTATTTCTTAGCGCATTTCTTTTTCCGGCTCATAGGAGGAACCTGAGAAAGGAGCATATTACCGACACATTGTCAGCTATGTTTGAATGTAAATGTCTCACATTACTCCCCTGTCTGACCATTCATTGCAAAAATGATGTTATTGCTGGGGAACTTTAAACAGGTAAACAAGGAGATTGTGAAAATCCAGAGGGTGGTGGCACCTGTTGGGCAGATGCACCTCAAGAGTCTAATCGAAGCACATGTTGTAAGTTTTTCCGCTGGAATTGCATCATCACTTTGCTTCGTCTACAACAAATATCTTGTAACATCTTCACTAGCCATCATGCAAGTTCTCTTGCTGCAACATTCAACTGTGTCATCTCGAGCTTTGAACTTCGACAATTTTGGCTCACTCGTTTCCTTTTTCAATCCTACAATGTGATCGATTTGCTCAAACTTTTTGTTCGGTTGGCTTGAAGGTAAAAACCGGGAGCACAAAAGGTGCCTCAATCCTAAAAGAGTGGGACAAGTGCCTCCCGCTGTTCTGGCAATTGGTTCCGCCTAGTGAGGAAGACACCCCAGAGGCTTCTGCGGAGTGTGATCTCAAATCAGCTCAGAAGTTCACTGTCCAGTCCGCCAGCTGAAAAAACAAGAGCGAGCAATACTCGCGCTCTCAGTTAGCAAGGAGGTGAAGCGGATACCGATAACAAAACAGTCTAAAATTCTGCAACAACAGAATTTGAATGGAGAAAACTTTAGTCAACCCCTTTTATGCAGTGTAATGGGATTTTAAGAGCCCCTTCTCTTAAGGCAAACAACCTATATCCAGAGTTTCAGTCCATTGGCATCAGATGAAAGTTGTTGCATCCACGACATTGTAGCTGATGATATGATCCATTCCGTGAAATGGCTCTCTGTGGAGCTCAGTATATAGCAACTACCTAACTGTAAATTCCCCCAAACTTTCCGCTTTCTTCTTTTTGTCCTTCCCTTCTTTTTCCAAACATCTCCTTTTATTTGTCTGAACTAACTCACATGGTCAGGATGGTTAAGTTGGGGTCATATTCTTGATGAAATTGTATATATCCAGAAAATTACTGTAATTTGTCAATTTGCCTTTGGTTGTACAGTTTGTGGGCACTCTTTATATCAGCTTAAAATGAAACAGCATTTTCAATTCGAGTTGAGACTGAAATGTCCTGTACTTTGATTTCTTTCATTAACCATAACTATGGTACGCTTCTTGATCTCGAGGGTAATAGGTACAATGTTTCTATTATTTTAGAGTAAGGCGTGTTCAGGGAACCCCAACCCCCCCAGGGAAACCTTGCCGAGAGGAGATCCCGGGGTGCTGATTAGAATTGGGTACTAATCAATTTGATTTGAATAAGTTATGTGTGTTGCATCTGTTGTCCATTTAATGTGATGGTGAACTGCCAAACCATTGGATTATTTCCTAATTGATGTGTAAATCCTAATCTTTGTTTATGTGGTCGCTTCTCAGAGACACTTTTGTCAATGAGACGGTTGTTGAAATGACTAGGATGGTACCTGGATAGTTGCCCATTTGTTGAATTTAGGAATGCGTCAATCTTTTGTGCTTCAAATAGGCAATCATTGAGCCTTAAAACTGTCAGTACCTAAGTGAACATCTCTCGAATGAAAATTATCGAGAAGAAGAGACAATGATGTGGCTGTGGCGAAGAAAAGGATGGTTAAATATAACAGCTAAGCGACAGCCTCGACAGTAAGTTTTCCAGCATGAAGCTCATAGTAGATAATGGAGGGGGAGACAAACTATGTGATAGTCAAAGGTGCCTGCCTTTGATTGATTGTAGCTCAAATGCTTACATTGCAAGTGACTCTTCCCCACTTATGCATAGGTGTGAGGCGGTGATGAAGGCCTTCTAGAGTCACCGTCGGCTACTTAATTAATTACAAGTCTAATATCTTTGTTAACCACTTTCTTGTGTGGGGATTTTTCTATTTTATTATTTTTCCCATCCAGGATATCCAAGGCTCTAGAATTTAACATAGATTGCAACCAATTAAAAAAAAACATAGATTTTCTGGATAGTTACCGGAACTAATATATGTAGATATTCTAGATTATTGATTTTCAACACTTTTCCTTGATGTAGAAAAATCTTAAACTTCGAATCTGCATTACTCTTGGAGGCTTGAATTCCCTTCGTCATATCTTGAGTTGTAGCTGTTTGAGGTTGCATCTTACCACACCTCTTCAGGATAATGACCATCTTGGTAAATGTTTGCATCTTGGGTGATTTCCGATCTTGCCTCCTTTTCATCTTCTTGTGGCCTCAAACATATTTATCATACCTTCGTTTATTTAGCTCAATTTGATCAAAAAATTGATCCATATTTACCCATTCTTTACTTGGACATGTCTTGACCTCCAGGGGTTCTTGTAACTTAAATGGTGGGAACATATCTTGTTGCTTGGCTTGAACTAATTGTGCTGAGTCAAAAAAAATTCTACGTTAACCTATTCATTTTTGATGATATTGTCTTGACCTATATGTGAACTTTTTCCGCACGATTTCTTATGTCGCTTGATCTGCATCTTCATGCGTCATTGTAGAACCTATTTGTCTTGTCAAACTCTTCCTTAGTTGCTGAAATGTCATCTTCAAGGAGGCCCGGAGGCTGGATATAATCTTCATAAAGTTTTCTCTCAACCAGGGGAGATGCCACTTGTATATCCATGAGGGAATCTTGTTCTCTGTGAAATAGTGGAGATTCTGTCGGGTTATTGTCGGTACGAAGAATTTCACCTTGCAGAAGACTTTCCTAAAAGGAAACTTGAACACTTTCTAATTTTTCGACGTCCTATGCTCTTTTAGTATGGATAGTCATGTCGGTTGGCGCACTGGTTTCTTTATGACATGCTATGTTGGATGCATAAGTTTCTTAGGTGTTTTCATAATTGCAGTTATTAGATGCCCTTTTTTCTTCATATTTTTTTCTTCCCTACCTTGATTAGTTACTTCCTCTGGCAAGATACTTTCTGTTACTTCTTGCATTTAACATTTTGAATACTCTACTTTTTCTTGAGGGATACAATACCACAATTCATCCTTTAATTTTCTATATTTATACTCAGAACGTAATATGTCTAATTCTTTTCAAATCTCATGCTTCCGTACTTTTGAATGAATTGACCTTTATAACATTCATATGTCTTTTCTAACATTACTTTTTCTACTTTCTCTATCTTTCGGAAAAGTAACTTTCATTGTCCAACATACCAAGTAGACCTTATGCTTTTATATAAGCATGTGTCTTGTCTTTTAAAAACATGTAATTTGAGAAGTTAGGTTATTAACTTGATAAATAAAATCCTAATATGACACTTTTACAAATAACTTACCTCTTAATCTCTCCCCGCAGTCTACTTGTGAAATCTAAGTATGCCAGGATTTTAGCTTGGTTGTTTTCTTCCTATTGTGCCAAGGGTGTGGTGACACAAATGCTTGGAACATCGAGCTTCTATTTGCTCGGGTTAATAATTGATCTACTTGTAGCGGATTGCTTACAATGAATTAGATTGGCCAAGAGTTAGGCTTGTAATTACTGGTTTGATTAGGGATAGCCTAGGAAGGTAAAAGGGTTGTGTCGTTGTGATACCGCTATTCAAAATTTGATTTTGGGTGTATAGAAGATAAGAGTAGTTTAATAGGACAGATGCTTTTCATTACTCAATGCTTGATTTTTTTTAATGCATGAAAAACATATGAAATTTAATATATGATAGTGGGGTTACCCCACATTGACAAATTAAGAGGCCTTGAGTATTTACATAAGCTAATGAGTTACTCCACCTATTGCCAATTAGTTTTAATTTAAAGCTTCACTTTGTGACATAGTTAATATAAAACATAACATAGCATCATAGCAGGGGTTTGATCTTTGTTTACCATCTTACCTATTTGATAAATTGTGTGCAGGTTTTGAGCGTTGTTAATAGCCCATACATAGGAGACTGTGTCGAAATATATGATAGTGGGGTTGTTCCACATTGACAAATACAGAGACTTTAAATATGTATATAAGTTAGTGAGTTACTCTAGGCATTTTCAATTAATTTTGGGTTGACACCTTCCTTAGGTTGTATGCAGTACTAGTTTGTTTATGACCCAATATTAAATTTAATAGTTTCTAATCTAATTAACATATTAGATATGATGGTATAGAGTTAGCAAATTTATGATGTTTGAAATGGATAGTTAAAATTTTAGGCCCTGTTTGGCAAACAGCTATTAACTGTTAGCTGTTATCTGTTTGTATTAGCTGTTTGAGTTAGCTGTTTGTATTAGCTGTTTGAATTAGCTATTTGTTGAAAAACTGTTTGATAAAATTAGCTATTTCTGATAGAGTTGTGAGACAAAAAGCTAATTCTTCAAAAAGCTCTTCCAAAAATCTCATGGAATTAGCTTTTTCAAATAAACTTTTAGAAAAAGCTCTTTTAAAAAGCTCTTTCACAAAACACCCAAATTAGCTTTTTTACTTGGTCAAAAAGCTAATTTTCATCAAATAAGCTCTTTTTGGCCAAAAAGCTCTTCAAAAAGCTCTTTGCCAAACAGGGCCTTAGAAAATTTGTGATGTTTGCAATGAATAATTAAAAGTTTTGGGCATCTTCGTTTCAACCTGTTTTTAGAATCGATAACCACCCTTAACTGCTCTCAAATGTGACTAACCACTAACTACTAATCCTAGCAACTGACAAATGCTAGTAACTGCTAGTAAACACTAATTGACCTTTGTTTACTATCTCTAGATATAATTCGTAATCGCTACCAACATCTAGTAAACGCTGGTAACAGTTTTCCACTGATAAATACTACTAACTATTGATAAACTACTGTTGACCGTCCATAGTTCCTAGTAAACTATTGTTAACCGCTAATTCTAAGCGCTGAAATGAATAAATCCTTAGTCTATAAGCTATGTTAACGATTGATACTTATATAGTGGTCCTACAATTAAGGAAAACTACATATAATGAATATTATCTCTATAACCCCTGAAAAATTAATATCTTCACGTCCATACTATCACCATTCACATCCGACCATCTTCTTTCATTTCATGCACTAAAAAACAGGAAGAAAACAAACAAACAAACAAACAAACAAAGAGGTGCAAGTATGAAGAAGTCCTTGGCCAATCAACGACCCGCTAGTGCTGCCATTGGCCTAATCCCAACCCAATACCATTTAAAAAACCCTAGCAGCAAATGGCAATTACCACGCAATATTTATTGTCCATCTGCTTCCTCCCTCCATAGTTTGATTGAGCGGCGACAGCCATGGGCATGACGGGTTCTTCTTCTGTCTTTCGTCCTACTCCTCTCTCTCCCCCCTCTCTAGGTGAAGGTAGTTTTCATCTGATTTATCGTCATAGACATTGAAGATGGCCAAACCGAGGAAAGAATTTGTTGAGAATGAATATAAGTGTTGAAAAGTGAGAATTGCCGGTGCAGGTGCAGGTGCTGCACACTGGTTTAGATCTAGGCGTTGATTTTCTTCTTTTTTCTGGGGTTTTTCTTCCAAAAATCTGGTCCAACCAGAACCTGCCAGGTTTAGCCGCATGACCAAGTCGCCATATTAGAGCGGTTCTTTCCATTTCAAAGGTTATAACGAGTCTGAGCATGCTATGAACCATTATGCTTGGCAGCTCCGGATGGGCCGATCTGACTGGGCAGTCTGATCTGGTTTTTAACATTGGCGCCAACTTTAAGGAGATTATGAAAAATATCTAGTATGATTAGAAATCTAGTTGGCCTAGTTTTTTAACATTGGCACCAGCTTGAAGGGGATTATTAGGAATTTCTAGAAGTCTAGTTGGCCTAGTTTTTGTAAAAGTTCTGGATCTTGTGTAATTTGTCTATGATTTGGGGTCCTATCGTACTATATTTTGTAAAAGCCCATATACTCGTTGCTTAGTGTATTTAGGAGGAACAAAAATGTACAGGGATTTGAGGCAATTCCTTTGCTGAGATAGCATGAACAAGAAATTGTTGAATATGTGGATAAGCTCCTAATTTGTCACAGAGTAAAGAATGAATATCAACACCCCAGTAGGCGAATTGAAGCCTTTGGAGATTCCTACCTGGAAATAGGATTCAATTTCAATGGAGTTTGTTATGGGATTGTCCATTTTTGCTTCAAAAAAATAATGTTAATTGGGTCATTGTTGATAGACTTACCAAATTTGTCCATTTTGTACCAATTCATGACACTGGGAGTGTAGAGTGACTGATACAATTATATATCAAAGAAATAGTCCAAGCACATGGCATACCAAAAGACCAGTATCCAACAGAGACTAAAGATTTCAAGCTCGATTGTGGCAAGCCCTGCAAAAAGCTTTGAAACCAAGCTCGATTTCAGTAGTTCATATCACCCAGCCCCGAAATCGATGGACAAAATGAAAAGGCGAATCAGAAGTTTGAAGATATCAGAGAGTATGTGTGCTAGAGTTTCAGAGAAAATGTGAAGACTATTTACCTTTGGTAGAAGTTTCTTACAATAACAGCTATCAATCCACCATTAAAATAACTCCTTTTGAGGTATTGTATGGGAGGAAGTCTGGAATACCTCTGTGTTAGAGTAAGCTATAACAAATAGTAACATAGTTGATTCAAGAGACCACTAAAAAGATAAGAAAAATTCAAGAACATATCAAAGCGGCCCAGAGCTGACAGAAAAGTTATGTTGATGAAAGGAGGAGCCTCTTAGAGTTTTAAGTGAGAGACAAATGTTCTTGAAGGTTTCCTCAGTCAAGAGAGTGAGAATGTTTCATATCTGGGCTAAATTGAGCTCTAGATGTATCGGACCTCATGAAATTATTGAGAAGTTAAATCATGTGACTTATAGGTTGGATTTATCGATAGAACTTGAGCATGTGCATAATGTTTTGCATATTTCACAGTTGTATGTTCCAGGTCCAAATAATGTCATATTAACAGAGCTTTTAGACGTCATTGCGAATCTGGTCTAAGAAGAGCGTCCTGTACAAATATTAGATTACAGAGTTGATCAACTCTGGAATAAAAGTATTCCTCTAGTAAAGGTTTTATGGACAAACCATGCTTCATTTGAAATCACTTGGAAATGGAAGAAGACATGAGAAACAAATACCCGTACCTGTTTGGGATAAATTCAAGGTTTTTGTAAAATTTGCAAGTTTCGAGGGCGAAACTTATTTTAAGAGGGGAAAGTTGTAAAAGGTCAAACCTAAAATCATGTTAATTGCTCTTAATTAAAACTTTAATTAAGTTAGGTGCTGCATTTCAATTTAGCAATATATATATATATATATACATATATGTGTGTGTGTGTGTGTGTGTGTGCGTGTGTGTGTGTGCACGCAAATACAGGTTGATTCGGAAGAATGACCTTGAAAATGAGATTTCATTATTCTTCCGAATAATTCATTGAAGGTTATTAAAAATACTTAAATGATAGCTCAATAGCATTAGTCTAATTACTAAAAAGGGGAATACGTATAATATGTGAATATAACAATAAAACCATAATTTAAAAAAAAACATGAAATGTATGAATCAAATGTAAAGAATAAGTTAACCAAGGTGAGTAAAATTTGAAATTTTTTTAGATATGTTAATAAAACTTAAAAAGTTAGCCCAAAAATATATATTCGCCCAATCACAGTAAGGAGTTTGACTATGAATGCAATTCAAAGAATGATTCAACCTTGAATTCCATGTCAATTAAGCAAATTCAAAACTTGATAGTTGATGTTTAAAGGGCCATCTAGAAGTAGGTTCTCATAAAACTCATCGTTACAGCAAGCTTTATACGAAAAGAATTGATGCACTGTAGATGCCTCAGGGATTCCAACCTCCAAAATTTCATCAATTTGATGGTAAAAAGAACCTAAAGCAGCATCCAATGCACTTCATCGCTAGCATAGGTGGCAACCTCTTAGTGAAGCAATTCGTGCAATCTCTAAAAGTCTTGCGTTTGATTGGCAAACCTTGCTTTTGCATCCGTTGATAGCTGGGGGCAAATAGAAAATGAATTGTTGAATTGATTCTATATCACACGCCGCGTGGCCAGCATAAATGAGTTGACTAACACTAGACAATGGGATGAGGAGCCAATCATAAATTATATCAATTGTTGGCGTGCCCTCTCTTTGAAGTGCAAGGATCACTTGCATGAATCTTCTGCTATTGAGATGTGTGCTTAACGAATGAAGTGGAATATCTTCTACGCTTTGCTGATAAATAATTCCAAGACTTTCTAAGAATTAACAACACGAGCTCATGATATGGAGCGTACAATCGCCTAGTATGGAAGACGACTCGATGATGGTAAATCAATGACATCATCAAGAAATAGAAGCTCCATGTCAAGCGACTCTGAAAAGAATGAATGTTCTTATTCCGAGTTTGGTGCACCAGAAATACTTGACAAATTTTTTGAGAAAGGACTTATAAATCTCCCAGAGTCGAGGCGTCCTGAAGAAGTTAGAAAAATTAATGATCTTGAATACTGTAAGTATCATAAGATCATCAGTCATCCTATAGAGAAGTGCAAGGCATTCAAGAGGCAGGTCCTGCAAATTGCAAATGAAGGAAATATCATATTAGACGAAGAAGACATCGAAGAATCTGATTGA
>NCQV01113556.1:0-14397 GCA_002740545.1 Lophocereus schottii | reverse complement strand
TTTTTTTAAAAAAAAAAACACAAAGAGACAATAAATCATCACTAAGCATCACTTCTCTCATGTTTTAGATGCATATTCTACATATATGAGATGAGACCCGCGTTACATCAATGTCTTAAATTCCCCTTCACTACAGTTTATTGTGTGAGGAATCATATGAATCATGCCAGTTTGTCCTCCTCCTCCAGATCTCACGGACTCCCTACAAACCGTGTCCCTTATACATTTTGTGTAGACCTAACAAAACTGATCTGTGCCCGGTTTACCTAACCTAGGGAGTAATGAAATATGGCAACTTAGTTTAAACTGGAACTGAAATTGATCCAACCAAACCTAAATGTTCCCCTGTCAACATTAACTGCATTTTTATAGACATACGAGCGATAGACCTAAAACGAGGTCCAATCTGAACCCAACCATTCTAGCAACCTATAATGAACCTGATCCCACAGGAACAACCCATTCGGTAGGCTAGTTTCATATCAAAGAATAACGCTTGTGGGTCTGTGGAGAGCAGCAAGCGAAGAGGAGGAAAGAAATGCCCCCTAGCAGAGTCTGCTCACGTTGAAGCATAAACGACGCCACACAGGAGATGTCTGTGTATGAGGCAACTAAAATGAATCTTTGTAAAGTTATCGACGAATTCATGATAAGCTTCTGCACCTCCGAGGGCTGATGATGAAAACAGGCATTAAGGTGTGGCGTCTAATAGTAAGGAACAACAGTTGTATTCTAACCATGGAAGGGTTGGGTTTTTTTTTTGGGGGGGGGGGCGCGATCCAAAAAAAACACCAATCTATGACTAGTAAAATTCACAAAACTCATCTTGTAAATCATTGTTTTATTTTTGTGATACAGCATGAAATAATGCGAGCTGCATTAATTATTTGCAGATTGAAACTAAATCAATACAAGAAAGAAAAGGAAAAACGAAGAGAGGACACTCAGATAGTCATCATCCATCTTCAAGAAACTCTCTGTGAACATGCATGCATGTTGTGCTGCAGTATCTGTAGTTATACCTGTGGAAGGGAACCTTACCTGCCAGTGATGTACTGCAACAGGAGCAAATATTGTCAGAGCTGACACCTGCACCGACCCCAATTTTGGCTTGTAAGACGCTTGGAGTGGCAGACGAGGTGGTCCCCGGTGAGGAAGAAGAAGCAGGCACGGCGGCAGCAGCCAGTGCAATTCTCCTTTCAGCAGCAGCCGCTCGCTTTTCTCGCTCTTCAGCTTGCTTCCTCTTCAGTTCCTCCTAATAGAATGTCAAAATAGGTCAATTCAACTAGTGAATGAAAAAAGGCGCAAAAGAACAATTGCATTTAAATTTTTGGAGCAATCCATCAGGAATTATTTACTTGCAAAAAGCTGAAGTGAACCAGAAGTACATGAATGGCATGAAATTGAGCATATACCATACCTCTTTGGACAGTCTTACAGGGGCACCAGCTAGTATTTCTCTGACTGAAGGTGAAGCAACAGCCTTATTCATTGGAGCAGCTGTAACATTCTGGGACTCTGCAGCCGGGGCCTGCATGGATAATAATGTCATATTGATAGACAAATTTATCTGCTCTCTCACTCCCCACCTTTCACATGATTATTCATTTATAAAGTATGACCCACAGTTAGTCACCCCCTTCCCTCAGGAGGGGAATCCCAACAGGAAAATGAAAGGGCAGGAAAATAATCTTCTTAATACCTAACACCACCAAATTACCGGAATTCAATCTTCATCTTCACCACCAAAGGCAAAACTAATACGTGCATGCCGCATTTCTGGTACAGTGTTTTGCAGGCAGAAGGGATTAGAACCCTGGGCAATTTTTAAAACTAATGAAGAAACCTAAAACATAGGCCTTTCATCAATTTAACTAGCAATTCAAGCCTGCAAGGCTACAGCAAGCACAAAACCTCCAGACCTAACACAAGGAGCAACTCTTGTGAAGTCCAAAAGATAGATACCTGAGCTTTCTTCTTCTCTCTGGCCTTACGCAGTTTCTTCAACTCCTTTGCTTTTGCTTTTCGTTTAGCATCTTTTTCAGCCTAACCAGACAAATTAAGATCAATTATTAGCATAAACACAAAACATTCGGTTCATTTCAGTCACAAAAAGAGTAAAGAAGGGCACATCACAGAAAGCATTGATTATTCTTTGAATTAAAATAAAAGAAATTGATAATAGGTGAAGGCAGATGGCAAGGATGTGTTTGGGTGCAGTGACCAACAAACTTCAGGAAGGGCTGCTGAACTACAATTCTGAGAGCCAAGGTACCTGTCTGGCAGCCTGAGATTCCTCCATCTCTTTTGTCAACGCACTGGGAACATTAGCAGCATGCCAGTCCCACTTTTCCAAGTTTGAAGCCATAAAGCGTCTAAAAGTATTCCTCACTTCCTTCTCAATAGCCAACGTGTATGGTGTTCTCCCTCTTTCATCCTTTATGGTAGGATCCAAACCCCGTTCTAAGAGTTCCAAAACCTTCTCAGCATTAGCAGACTTGGCTGCCTCATGTAAAGGAGTTGCTGAACGGATGACTTCCTTATCACTTTCACCTGATGTGGAGTGCTCATCAGATATTTTGTCTCTTTCACAAGCTTCAGTTGCCTTGCCAGGGTTCGCTTCCTCTTTCATGCTTTCGCCCACAGTTTTCTCTTTGTTTGTATAGCTTTCATTTAATTCCAACTTCTGGATACCAGGAAACTCTTTCTCATCCACCCGAAAGACAATTTGTGTCAACTGGCCATATATACGCTGCGCTTCCTTGAACGTAGGCCTTCGAACAGTGGATGGAATATTTCTGGCATCAGAACACCAATCACCAAAGAGGAGCTTTTCCCCATTGTAGAACATTTGACGATTGCTCGAAGGGGCATGGATGAAAACACAGGAGGATGCATCAAAATAAGGCTTCCAAGAAGTAAGCAGCTCTTGAATATCCTGCAATAACGCATAAAGGTCAATCAACAGGGCAGTAAGACTTATGCATATAAATGAGATAGAGTCACCAAATTCTATACGACCAACATATTGAGTAGCAAATTCAGAAGGAGAAAGAAAGGTAGAATGATTACAAGACTAAAACTCTTAGAATAGCAAATTTGGATGCTAAACCCTCAGTCCACTCTACTAGCCATAACACTGAAAACAAATTTCTGTGACAAATACAATGTCGCTTTAGCAGTGTATATGTCCACTTCACTCATAAGTGGCCTGGCAAGATTTTACGTCTAGGTTTTTCCATCCAAGAAACTGAAAGTGCCCTTCCTTTCTCCTGACAAACTGCTAGTCACACTTCCATTACCCAAAGCTCACAGGGCCTCAGGACGGAAAACTGGCAACTGGAAAAAGCCAATCTAGAACGGTATCACCTTAAATCCTGAATAGCATGATGCCTCTGAATTCACCAATAGTCAGCATCATCTTGAATCGTGAGTATCATGATGCCTCTGAATTCACTTATAGTTCATCGCCTATGTTTTACTAGCTTGCTTCTGAAGTTGTTCATATATTCTTAATTGTTGACTACAGTAACCTTTGTGGGCGATGATAATAACAGCTCCGCTCATAAATTTTAGAGTTCTAAAATTTGCTTTATAGAGCTGCAAAATTCTTAGAGGAGCTATAAAAATTTTAGTATGGCCCTGAAATTTTCTGTAAGACCTTGACACTTAAAGAGCATGCAAAACCCTTGGTCTGAGACATTTTATATAGCTATAAAGCTTTGACAATTATGACCTCCTCATAGCTCATCCACCCACCCCTGATCAATCATTCACACACACACACACACACACACTTATAAATATAAATATGGATATTGTATAAGAAAAACTCAAAAAAACATATACAGCATGTATCATAGTCACAAGGCAGTAACTGTCTGGGAATCATGTATATGATACACTACAGCCATTTGGCTAATCAATACCTTCCTCAAAGCATGTTCATTATAACGACGGAGTGACGCCCCAGCAGAATGAATAGGCTTGCCCTTTGCGTCTTTTGATGACTGTCTTCCGCCAGCGTTGGCCCTGACAACATACCTAAAGCAAAGAACACAAAGATAATAATTGTAAAGAGAATAACTTACTAGTGATAGAAATCTTGCATTAGTGAAATGAGTAATGGACGTATGCTGCAAAGAGCAGCCAGCTAAATCTGCCAAAGAATCTATTAACTTAAAATTTTGGCTTAAGACCAAATAACCCAGCTAAGGGATCACATAGAGGGTGAATCACTTCTATATAAGAACTAATGTGCAATTAAATATCCAAAACATTAAAAAAGGAAAATAGTGGAAAAAGGAACAAGAAATGAATCATTCAGTCTTTCTAACCAACCAAATTTCTTCTTCAGTCTCTCACTTTTTGTCATAGAATATGACAAAGAACCTTCCCTAACCCACATGACCCGAGATTGGAGAAGGGGGAGCGAGAAGTACAACATCCATTAGTAATGCACCTCGTACACACAACAGACAACAATACAAATC
This sequence comes from Lophocereus schottii, assembly GCA_002740545.1. Taxonomy (NCBI): domain Eukaryota; kingdom Viridiplantae; phylum Streptophyta; class Magnoliopsida; order Caryophyllales; family Cactaceae; genus Lophocereus; species Lophocereus schottii. The sequence continues at coordinate 9,904 of NCQV01113556.1, read as the reverse complement.
GAAAAAATTTACCATCATTCGCCAGTTGCAACAATGTAAAATTTGAAGCTATTGTATTCAGTGCATAGACCGGTCAGCAAACTGTCCCTAGTCTCCTCCAAGCTTTTTTCTCTTACAACATACTGAAAGAAGTGGTTGCACACCAAACATTACGATATTGCACCACCAGCCATTCCATTACGTTAGGGTTTTTTTTGGGGGGGGGGACATATTACAACTTCTGTATGATCATCATTGTCAAAAGCACATAATGAAAAAGATTTACAGGACAAAGCACTAAATGTGACCAACAACAAGACCAAGCAAGCAGAAAGGTGTTACAACATCTCCAACCCATTGCCACTCAAACCAAATCAAGAAGAAATACTACAACGGCCAGACCTTTCTCCTGATACCCTAGCAACATAAAGTAGCACATTCACAAACACGCCCTAGAGGGGGAAGGGGGACTTCACACCCATTGCCTATGCCCTTGTCAAATGAGGTTCGTCATACAAGAAACCTCTGGTGAACACATAGGAGTTAAAATCCGCATATATCACAAGGTTGCCACCATAAGAAACGATGAGCAAATTAGGATGAATGAAACTATATTCAAAAGGAGAGGCCCTGGACAAAATTGAAAAGGAAGACAAAGGCTAACCTGTGGAACGTTTTGTGAGCAATAACTTTATTGCCATCAAATACACATCCAGCAAAGTGTCCTCCCTTGGCCATCAGCATGACCCTCAGGTGCGTATTATCTCTGGGCTCACGAATTAAGACTTTCAACATCTCTATCATATCAGTTTCTCTCAAGCAAGGTCCTCGTCCATTGTCATCACTAACAAGAAACTGATCGTTCTCATACGACATGGTCTGAGAATCTTTCAGAAGTAAACACTTCCACAAGGAGACTTGTTCCCCTGAGGAAAGACGGACCAATATCTTCTGCCTAATGCCTCTAACTAATGCCTCTTTTACAGGATTCTCAAGATGGGATTCCCTGTCATCATCATCTTCTGATCCAGAGATACTCGAAACATCAAAGTCTTTGGATAAAGATTCAGAATTCAACTCATCAAAGTCCTCCTCCTTCACCGTACTTTTTCCTGCAAGGCTTAGCTTTACCTATTGAATTGCAATGGTGAACAACAAATCAAGAACAAAGCAAAAATTCAATAACCCCCCATCTTGCAAATCACAATACAACACAATTCTTTCGTGGGGAGAGCTGCCCTTTATCTCCTGTCCTCCTAGATTATACTTAATAGGTTATTACAAAAACCAGAGTACATGCTTCCTAATATTAAACTCTCTAGATACTTATAAGTTATAACAAACGTAATCAGAGGAACCATAATCTGCTTACTTCAGAATTTCAATAAAAAGTTTATTTTTTATGCTGCTTTATCGTATTGTTCGCTCCTGCTATCTCGACCAGGAAGAAAATTTTAGTCGCTCCATCCCGGAACAAGCCTGTCTACTTTAAAGTTGTCACATTTCCCAGGGGAAACAATTTTGACATAATTGCGACAAAATTTCTTCAAACATACCACTCTAAATTTGCCAACTTTCATACAAGCAGCCAATTTCCACAATAGAAATTTTTAACAAAATGGAAGAGCGATCCAATAAAAGAAGCAAAATTGACATATCATACATTGAAACGGTGAAAATCTGACTTGAAATGGGAGCGCTGCTCAAGGAGAGACTCGAACTCAGCCTTGCAAGTATTGCAAGTAAATCCGCTCTTCTGATTAGTAGTAGCATTAGCAGCCGCATTAAATTCCTCGATATTCTCTGTCCCGCTTGAATCTAGGGTTTCTTCGACATCAGCGGCGGAAGAAGAAGTAGAGGCAACGGCGGAAGAAGGTTGGAGTTGAAGAGGTGGCGGTGGTGAGAGGTTTTTTCCGGGAGGAATAAGGCGGCAAGAGTCGAAGAAGTCGCCGGGAAGTTCGAAGATCGATCGTGGCCGTTTATCGGGGTGGTGGCCGACGGCGGCGTTGGGGGCGCTGCCGCAACCCACGGTCGCCATGCTCCGCCTCTTTCGGGTATGCTGCTGATTCCACGATTATATTTTTATAGTTTTTTGTTTTACACTTCAGAAAATAAAAACAGTTATAAATTAATATTATGAAGAGAAATTTGGGACAAGTCATGACTTGAACTATGCACAATGGTGATATATAATTTTGAATCACAACAAGAGATACGTATTCTTCACGTCATCTTATGAGTCAATTTTTTTTTTACATTTTATTGATCACCAACTTAGATCACCAAATAAATAATATTTTATGGACCCCACCAATAACATATTATTGGGTTTTACATTTTTAAGGGCTTAATTGATAAATAAAAAAATAAAGAAAATGTGTAGTGGACGGATCACGGCCATGAGTTAGACCGTGAGGTGAACCTAGCAGATCACTGATACATAGTATTTTTTGTACCATGGACCAAATTTTTAACCCGCAAACGTTGCCTTGATAAGTTAATTTTTTTTTTATATTTTATAGATCACCAATTTAGATCACCAAATAAATAATATTTTATGGACCCACCACTAATATATTATTGGGTTTTAGATTTTTAAGGGCTTAATTGATAAATAAAAAAAGAAAAAAAATGTGTAGTGGCCAGATCACGGCCGTGAGCTAGACCGTAGGGTGAAACTAATGAATCATTAATGCATAGTATTTTTTGGATCATGGACCAAATTTTTGACCCGCAAACGTTGCCTTGCAGGTGCTCTTGACTTTTGTCTCGAGAAGGAAAAAAAGGGGTTTTTTTAAAAATCCCCCAATTCAGAAAAGAGATAATATTTGACGAAGGTGCATTATTATCCTATATTTAGATTTGAATTTTTAACTATGTTAACTTTTTATGTCTCATTGTATATTTGTACACCTAAGGACAAAAAATGTTCGATTAATGAACTTTTTTTAAAATACTTTCCAAGGATCATTTGTATTTGAGGACTAGTATTATGGTGTATTAAATCATTAATTTCTATATGTCAACATTCAATATGGACCAAAAAAAATCTCTTAGCGTAGCCTTTAAAGTTAGTTCATTAATTTTTTTTTCTTTTTTGGTTTTGGATCCTCAATTTTTCTCGAATTAAGTTACTATTGATCCAATAAGAGAAAAACTAATCACAGAATTTCTTTATTCATAAGACTCAAAGTTGAAACCTTACTTAAAAGAGAACAAATACCAAAACACTTGAACCGACCTGTATTAGTAGTTCATTAATTCTATGTTACATTACATGTAAAGCATTTTAAGTGGCATGTCTGTTTTAATTAGTAGATTCTTTTTATGTCATGATACACTTAGATCTCAAAATTTTAATTAAAAATTAAAATATTTAATTATTGTTGTTGTTATTGTTGTTTTAATTATAATTTACTTTTGAAATGCTATAATGCAATCAATTTTTGATTCATTCATAGACATATATAGATCACAACAAGCCCAGCTGCTGGCCCATCGAGCCTCCAAAGTCGGCGCGGAGCCCACTCCAGAGTCGGCGGGGATTTCAGAAGAACGACTATCAGAATTCAGAAGAAGCAAGACAGTGTGCTCAACCCAAAAATGGTATGTTTTTCTCGTTCTTCTTCACTGCGGAATTTCGTCGAACACCTTTCTCATGGTATATGTACTAGTTTAGCTTCAGTTGAACGCCATTACCTGACATTTTAATCTTTCTTTCTTTCTTTTTGGGTTTCAATACGTAGTCAGTGACGCTTCACACCAATCTTGGCGACATCAAGTGCGAAATCTTCTGCGATGAAGTACCCAAAGCAGCCGAGGTATTTATTCCTATTGATTCATCAGCTAGGTTTCTCTGGCTCTCTTAGTTGGCGGGTTGAGTCAACTAATCAGCAAGCTCCATTTTTTTTTTTTTCCTTCTTTTAATTGGGGTTTTTTTCCATCTAAAATCATAGAAAATAGAACATCTATCGAGGTCGTCTGGAAAGCTGGTTTATTGTACTGTAATTTGGTTTTGGGGAAAGGGTGCTAGTCAGTTTGGGTAATTACGAATGGATTAATGGTTCTGAGGTCCTTCAGCTAAAGGTTTTCTGGGTATATCATCATTATCATGAGTATGTGATGAAAGTATACATTTTTATTTATTTTGTTGCAGTGTGTAATGGTTGACTTAAAGGATGCATATCTGCAGTTGTTTTCCTCCCTGGTTGTCTGCGTGTGTGCTCATGGCATGTCGCAAGAGGTCTTAACTGATGGTTGCTACTCTTGGGCTTCCTTAGTACTCCAATAGACTAACACTGTTGAAGCTGCCAATTTCCAAAATGCTTATAAGTTATAAATGTATGATGCAAGAGGTTTTAAGCAAAAAGAGATGTTGGTTCTTTTTTGAGCTTACTTTTGCCTGCCTTGAAGGTGAATTACATTGTTAGTTATGTGCCTGTGTCGATGAATGTGGGACAAGAGCTTGATCCTTGCAACTTACAGGTATTTATGAGCTTGATGTCATTCATTGCATCCTGATACCCTGGTTTTAGTGGGCTCTGCTATGAGGCAGTATTGGTGGTGGTGGAAGCGGCAGGATTAGTGGTGGTTGTAATGTTTGCCACCTAGATGGGTGTAAATGAGCAAGGAAGTTAAGGGAGCAGAAGTGAGGAAAAACTCTTTGGATAGCCATTATGTTATTTTGGCTGTGAAAACTTGAGTCCTTACTCAGTCATGGATGAATTCCTTGAGTGGTTCCTATTAGAATTTCCATGAAAGTTTCTGTTTTACTTTGAGCTTAGGATTCAGTGAGTGGTCCAATTCTTCGTTTCGGTTGTGCCCACCGTGGAGGATATATACTCTTCAGTATTTTGTCGCATCCTTTGTTATTCTTACCCGTATTCTGCAATTATTTGTTCTTTCTGATTGACTTATGATAGACACCCATAATTATTGTTTTGGTGTCAGATTGCCCTTCTTCTTTGAATTAAATGTGTGCTTGTTTACACAGAATGTGTTTTTGGAGAAACTGAGTGTTGTGGAAAGGTGATGGGAACCCTCAGTTTTGATCTCTGCTAATAGAAAAGCCACCAAGGCTGTTGCGTTTTCTTGATCCACAGTTTTGTTCAGTTTGTAATCTGGTTGCTTTCTTGCATTGCAGAACTTTTTGGCTCTATGTGCGAGTGGATACTATGATGGCACCATATTCCATCGGAACATCAAAGGGTTTATGATCCAAGGTGGAGATCCAACAGGAACAGGGAAAGGCGGTACTAGTATATGGGGCAAAAAGTTCAATGATGAGATAAGAGAGTCCCTCAAGGTAAGTTTCGCGGTAAATTTGATAACATTATGTGTCTCGATTAAAATTCTTCGTCCTCCTTTTCATGGGAACGCTGTGCTTATGGGGCAGTCTAGAAGATAAATGGTTAAATGCTATGGGGATGTTGCCCTTTTCATTGGAGTTCTAATTGATACTTGAATATCTATTGTATTAAGAGTTCAAGGTTACAAAGAAAGAGCTTTGGGTCTTTAGCTGATTTGATTAAATTATGACATTTGTGTGTCCTTAATCTATCTCATCTCTCTAGGTGAAAGCTTCTATAGAATTGCAAATGCATGCTTAGAAGTTTCAAGTGTTGTGGACGTGTCTGTGGACTGACGAATGCTTTTCTCTTCCAGCATAATGCTAGGGGGATTATGTCAATGGCAAATAGTGGTCCAAATACCAACGGAAGCCAATTCTTCATAACATATGCGAAGCAGCCTCATCTCAATGGACTATACACTGTGTTTGGCAAGGTCATCCATGGTTTTGAAGTCCTGGACATTATGGAGAAGGTAATTACAGCCATCCACACATGGATTTGTGTTGGGTCACCTGTGGTACTTTTCACCAGCTTTCTTTGCTTGTGGTTGCATTTTTAATAATGTTCTGTTATGTATTCTTTTACTCCGGCCGTCTATCTCTCTGTGTCATCAAAACCTAATACTGTCTGTGAGGAATTCTAATGATTTTAGTAGGTCTTCAAAAACAATGACTCATAATATGATTGTTTTTTTTAACTATTATTGCTGCTGTGCTTCATCCTTGGATGACATAGTTTGCTAATTAGGGTTTTCTGTTATATGCAGACACAGACAGGGCTAGGGGACCGTCCACTTGCAGAAATCAGGCTCAACCGTGTCACTATACATGCTAATCCCCTTGCCAATTGAAGCCTGAATAAGATTTTAACCTTTTTAACGTTAGAACATGTATGAGTACGACACTTTGTGTCAATATTTGCGGTTGTGTTTCTAATTCTGAAGAAAACTGAGCTTCATTTCAGGATCATGTATAGCACAGGGAACTGTATCTGACTAGCTTGTATTAACTGCATTGAAGCCTGTGACTCATCAAAAATGTGAAGTGTTTGTCTGGCTAGCTTCTTCCAAGCGTGTAATATGTTCCTTATCTTATGGAATAAACCCAAACATACATGAAAAAAGAGGTATACAAACAACAAACATAACCTCCAAGAGACTCTAATTCCCTTAAAAGGAACCAAAAAGTGTAATCTTACATTGCCAACTCCTTTTTGACAAGAAACTATTGAAACCATCCACTATGAGCTTTCCACCTTTCAAAATCTGCTGAACTCAACATAAATGAACTAGCATTTTGATGCCCGCCACCCCCATATTTCTCGGAGATGGGTGTTGTATCCTCATCTTTGACACTTCGTAGGCTAATCTTCAACATTTCGTCATCTTCAGGCTCGGGTACTCTATAGACAATTGCTCCAATGCCCCTCAGATTTTGGTCTTGGCTTTTGCGTGCCAACTGTTTTCCAAGTTCACTCCTCAGTTCTGAAAGCGCTTCATCGGCATTCACAGCCAGACAACGCCCGAATTCCCCACCTCCAAGAGCAATCTCAAATGATTGCTCAAGGGCTTCGGATATCAGTTTCTGCTTGTGAGCCAAGCTTATCATACCTTGACTGATAACAGACTCGAGATCTAATGCGAGTAACTGCTGAAACAAGGAGGGGTTCAACCGAAAATCATATTCTATCTTCAAGTCCTTCAGCCCGCTACTGAACGCTTTGCTATTCTCAAGACGCCACTTCCAAAGATCAGCATCTTCGATGTACTCATAGAGCTTCCTCATTCTATCAAACTCAGAAAGCGTTGATTCATGGCTTCCTGTATCGCCTTCACTAAGCTTTTGCTTGAAGAAATCATAAGCAATTGTTGCCCCGCTCCTAGCCATATCGATAATGGTCATCACATTTTTGCCCAATGAAGCTTTGTTACCGAGTGCCTCAAGAGCAGTTTTGTGATGGTCTAGAACTGTAACTTTCTCAGCCATGGAAGCCAGCTCTTGAACAAAGCCAGAGGGACCCACAAAATCCAAGAGGTAAACATCCCTAATTTCATGTAAGGGAAGCTGCTCTGCTTTGATTGGACTGTACACGGTGTTTGGGAAGAACACTGCAGGCGATGAAGTGGCAGAGAAGTAAAGGTGCGCAGCAAGGGCAGCGAAGGTGCCATCAGGACAAGGGTAGTGGTATAGCACAGCAGATTTCTTTACTGCATTATTCATGGCTGCAGTTATTGGACCTGTTAAGATAGCTCGTGGTACGGATATACTAAAGAACATGAAATTTCACTCGTGATAGGAGCAGGAAATGCTTCACCAATGGTTCCACAATGATTTCGACCTTCTGTTGGAGACCTCCAACTTATTTTCTTGGCTACCTGGAATATTGTCATACTGGCAAATATTAGTACAAGCTTGCAGTCGGCCAGTCACTACTAGCAAACTAGCTTTGGGGAATGCAGTTTGGACAAATTATACAAAAACTTTCATCCGTATATCTCCACTTCTCTACCTTTTCCTGATGTTAGTGTTTCTTTCTTTTCTCCGAGACATGGACACACACCCTATTCCATGCCATACCTATTCCTTCCTCTTTATTTGATCCTAAGCGCTTACCAAGGAACTGAATACAGAATAAAACAAGGGGGCTCGGAATGCTTTCTGATTCCTAAAGCCACATTCCCAAGAGTTAATGATTCAAGGGCTATGGATTCACACAAATGGCTTTGGGGAAGGAGGTGTGCCATGCGGTATTAGGTGAAAGCTCGGCGGCGTCATGAAACCTCTTAAGAGGATAACCTACGTAGCTTCGTTCCAGCGGTTAGGAATTTGTTAACCTAAAGTAAGATCTTCGCTTTCAAGTCTTGTGAATGGAGAAACCTACATTAGCTGAGCTCTACACCTTATCGGCCAACACCTTACAGTAACTCAACTTCAGTTAAAACATAGGACCAATGACTCAAAAGGGGGGAAATTATCAATGGGATAAGTGGAAAGGAAACCTTTCCTACTGAATTCTAATCTGTGTTTGCAACCTCCTAATATTTGATTAGGGATACTCTCATGCTAATAGCAGCGTCTCTTAGATTAAATTTGAAACCTAGAACAGCTATATATTCAGGACATGTTTGTATTGCTGCTGATTCAATTGACAATTTCACAAAACGAATAACATCATCATCAGCCAAAATTACTCAATTGATTTGAGTGGAAACCCTAAATACCAAATTTGCAGATAAGCAATTTTCCATCCACTAATTCTCACAACTGATTCAAAAAAACAATCTTGTAAGCCAATCCACCAACAACAATACACAAATAATCATCACACACTTATTTTTTTTTTTAAATTAACATAAAAGAGATGATAATTTCACGCAAACAAAGCAAATTTCCCAGTAATAATTGAATGAATTACACAACTAATTGACACTCTGAGAAAAATATTAGGAGATTGAAAGGGAAAACGCAGTACCTGAAGATTGAAGAACTGAGAAAATCTGTCAAACACACCGCCAAACTGGGAGTGAAGTCTTGTAGTGGTTTTTGTTTTGTTTTTTTTTGGGACGCCCGATTTGGGAAATCGGTTGAGATCGACGGTGGAGAATGGCTGGTTGCAAATCCTTTCTTTGCTTTTTTGGGTCTTTTTGGGTGTTGGGTTGGGAGAATTACCAAAGTGGGTTGAGTCTTTTCGGCCTAATATAGTGTGCATTTTCTTGCTGACCCAAAAAAGAGGCCCAACTCAATGAAGGTTGACTAGGTCAATGGGTCTAGTTCTAGTTGATGTGTGGTCATTGCCCGAATAATCTACCAAGGTTTTATCCCCTTTTTTTTGGCACGCATAAAGCGTAAAGATTAATGTAGGTAGAATTTAATATCTCAATCTTATGATCCTGATAGTTGTATGTATTACCTGTTTGAACTAGCTGTTTGTATTAGCTGTTTGTAGAAAAATTATTTGGTAAGATTAGCTATTTTTGACAAAATTGTGAAACAAAAAGCTAATTCTCAAAAAAATTCTTCCAAAAAACTAATAGAATTAGATTTTTTAAATTAGGTTCGTAGACCCAAAAGCTAATCCAAAAAGTCATTTTATCAAACACCTAAAATAGTTTTTTGGCTAGGTCAAACAACTAACTTTGATCCAAAAAGCAGTTTTTGGCCAATAAGCTCTCCAAAAAAAACTGTTGTCAAAAACCCGATAGACTTTAACATAAACATGTGAAGTTTTTAAGAGTTAAATTCCGAATCTAGTTTTTAGCATGATAGTAATTATGGATTATCGCTCCTCATCTTCATCGTAAGAATTAATTTATTCTCATTCTCTCGTAAGGTTAATTTTCAATACACATTCTATTATTTTGTAGAGTTCACATTGTTTTGTTAGGCTTTTGTGTTATTCTGATCTTAATTAGTGAAAGTATGTAAACCAATAAGTTACATAGTACATTGGATATCAATTTCGTCAGCCTCTTTAATATGTTATACAAATGTTAAATCTCATTTTTAAAATAATAACCCTGTAATTCTATAAATTATATTATAGCCCGGCCTAGCTTAATGTGATCTAGGATAGTA
>NCQV01113538.1:586-10647 GCA_002740545.1 Lophocereus schottii | reverse complement strand
GGGGTAATACCCCGGCTCATTTATTCATTTGAGGGTACACATAGCTCGAGGGTCGGCTAAGAGCTTCTGCCAAACTATGCTTTAGGGAGGAAAGAAACTAGGAGGGTACACTAGCTATGAGTTATTTAGATGCATTGCTTATGTTAGTAAATTTGGGTTACACATGGCTCTAATGATCTCCTGAGGAATCTTCCTCTGCAGGGTTATCCATTGCTGGCTCATTCGAGCCTTCAGACTCAGTTGGGGCTAAAAGCTCTTGTAGTACTGGAGTAGGAGTGTACTCTATGTTAGGCGTCTCATCCACTAGTTCTTTCATTTTAAGCATAGTAGCTTACCATCCTCGGGGACAGTACGCTCCATAGGCATCCATCCAGCATATACACATTACGATAACTCGCTTATAGTGCGCTGCTTGAGGCATTTCAATGACAAATGCCTCATTTGGTGAAATTCCACTTGATTTCTCTGAGCCACAGTGGTGGGGAGGCATTGGCCCACCGCAGGTTGGATGAGTTCGGTTTGGCCAAGTTGGACAGCAGTTGCATTTCTCTAGCGTGAAGTGAGTCCCAAGTGATCTACGTGGCGCTCAGCTCATAGTAAGAATTCCACTAAACCTCGATAGGAGTAAGGGGCACATTCCTCCCTACATAAGGTTAAATGCTGTAAGGTGATGGTCACTTCCTTCCACTTTCCATCCAAGGGCATCTTCCTTATAAAGCTTGCCGCCCAAGTACTTTGACTGATTCCATTGGGCACTCTTCGGCTATACACCTCCACTGCGTGCCAAAATATAACCGCATTCCATGCGACCAACCAAAAAGGTAGGTAAACATGATCAACGATGTGAAAAACCATCCTACACTACTACACTAGGTTAGAAATGAAACTAGCAAGTACGTATTTGTATGGGAGTCCTAAGCCGTGTTTCTAGTTCATGCACACAAGTATGCACAGCAGGCACATAGTAAGCTCATGTAAGCACTTTAAAGCACATATTACACATACTGAAATTCCTAGAGTCACATCTAGATGCATATGCAACCAATGGCTCTGATACCACCTAATGTAACACCCCCACTACCTACCAGGGATGTCACATCGCCAAGATCCCCCGAAGTAGACCCCTAAGGCCCTTCTTCTATTGACTTTCTTTAAGATTTTACCTAGCTTTATTTTAATTGAAAAATTCTAGAACGAAACTGCAAGAGTTCCGTCTGTAATTACAACATTTCTAATGTTGTCATCATGAACTTTAGGGTACCTGTGACATTTTAACCAAAACTCAAAGTAGACTAATAGTTCCCAGCGAGTCTCACACTCGCGGGTGAGGCTTAAGCCTTTATAAACACTTATCACAATAGTTTATATAAGTTTACACTACCAGAGCCACTACGTGCTTGACTCATGCACTTCCTTAACCAAAGCATCACTTCAGGTAGCTACACAGAATCGCATCACAGGCACATCTACATGAATAACTAGCAGTCCTAGAAGGCAGATAGATTCTTCTATTTATTCATCACCTGGGGGGAAAAGGGGAAAGGAAATGGAGTGAGCCACCACATGCTCAGTGAGTGTTCCTCCACTCCCTAAAACAAATCCGTTGCAAGCAATACTACTCGTATTAACCACATATCAAGCATTTCTGTATTACCAAACATTATATTAAGCTATATGACATATTCATGGACTACTCACATGCCAAACCTTCATTCATTCAGTCATTCAAGACAGATGTTCTCATTCATAGATCTTTCACATGCTAGGCTATTCACATGATAAACATTCATTCATTTATTCATGGATCCTTTAACGCCATAGAAACTTGCTTATTGAACACATGCATGTTTAATCGAATAGACTTAAAGTAGAAAAAGGGTGAGGGCACATGATATTAGAATCCACATTCAAACGCCAATTAATGGCCAAGCGCCAATTGCTTTTCTATGCTTATTTGGAAAATACATTTGGCATAAGATCATTATAGGGTGCTAATTGGGTGAGATCTATTCTCAACCCCATAGTGAGACCTAACGCTCACGCTCAAGCTCTTACTTCCGGGACGGCTACATAACATATCGAACCATTACATTACCCTCGTTAGGGTCTTCTAGGGTCTCCTAGTACTAGGACTTATTCTCTAGGCAACATCATTCATGTCATATTATCCGAAGCGCATTATCTTAGCCAATTTAAAGCGTATTGGCCATAACGGCTAGTAACTTTGTTGTTTGTTTTGGTAAAATCATTCATCATATAACTCACACCTTTCTAAAACGTTTTAGGGATTCCCCCGTTCAGGTAGGTTCACTCCCAAATGCTGTTTGTATAGCTAAAATAGGCCATTGCTTGCTATTAATCATGGCTATTATTAGTTTGAAAACACGAGAAGCGTTCTTTGTCAAATCACCACACTTTCACACATAATGCATCTTAGACATATAAAAGGGAAAGGGATTTACACGTTTCGCATTCAAACACTTTATAATCATTTTAACAACACAATAAGCCACACTTGGCCTCACAATCCCCACGATTGCGGTTAATTCACAACCTAGGCTCCCTCCCCACAAGCACCGTACCACAAGTACCTCGAATCACTCATAGTTCTTCCTCAAACAACCCAACTACCATCTCGGTTCCAATTTCACAAACTAGCATCCCAATCATTATGGTATACTGAACAGCGATGCATAACTTTCGCAACTTACTGATACTGGACTTATCGATTAAACATCTAACAATTAGCAGAGTACTGCAACCAATGGTTAAAACCATACACGTATATATGTATACATATAAACATTCATACGAATTCGACTTGAAACATGCGTCTAATATGTTAGGTTAAACTAACTCAGCATGAAACGATTCACTATTTAGGCTATTATGGTCATTTAGACATGATACGATTCAAGCATTCTACTAAGCATGCTTTTTTTTAATACCTTTTAAGCTTAACATGAATCGAATCTCTATTTAGGCATAAACGATTCACCATTTAGGCTAATTGGATCATTTAGGCCTAATACGAATATAAGCTTCCGTTTATCATATCGCTGTTGCTATTCGAAGCCATTTAGGTCATTTAGACATGATGCAAATCCAAACATTCGTTATTTACATCGAACTTACTAATCGAGCCTATTTAGGCCCTTTAATTATAATGCGTCTCATGGTATCCGTTTATTAAATCGAGGTTATCATTCAATCCCTTTTTATGTCATTAAAGCATAATACAACTTTAGGCACTCATTTGTCGTGTCGTAGTTACTTATTCAAGTCGACCCTTCAAGCACGTATTAATTAAATTTACTAAAATAGGTGTTAAACATGCATGACTCAGTTCGAATTAAAACCTTAGGCATAAATTCATTAATTTGATTCGAATTGAAGCTAAACATATATAATTCACTTCAAATTACGATTTCAAGCATAAATTAACTAAATTTATTCGAATTGAAACTAAACATATATAATTAATTTCGAATTAAAATCTTAGGCATAAATTAATAATTGAATCGTAGCTAAACATATATAATTCGCTTCTTGACATTTCTAACGAATTTAGCCAGCCCTAATCTGACATGCAACATCATTCTGCTGAGAAACATTTTTGAAAATAGTAATAGCTTAGGAGGGGAGAAACACTTACTTCGATTAATCAAATTTTCGACTCAAACAATAGTAAAGGCACACCCCTCGTCTGCTGAATCCTGAATCCCAACCGATTTCTTGCAAAACCTAGACGTTATCTTCCGAATTTATGGCGTTTTTGGTTGATTTTAGCTCAAATTCGGCCCCCAGTTTATAGGGGAGGCCGAGAGGTTGTGGATCGCCGAATTCCGGCATGTGGGTGGTCGGTTTCGGCTGCTAGACACGTGGATTTCGGTTTCCTTGGCCGTGAGAAGTGGGGGGGCGACGGTTGGTCGCTTTTGGCGGTGATTGTCGTGGGCTGAGGGGACTAGGCGTCCCTTTCTCTCACCGGCGACCGGTGGCGTTCGGCGGTGACGCCAGCCGGTGACCGTTGCCCCAGAGAGAGAGAGAGAGAGTGAGCGAGTTTTAGGGAGATAGAGAGTGAGATGGTCGGGGGGGTTCGGGGTCCCTGCCCGATCACGACCCTCTTCCCCTTTTGTTCTATTTTTTCCTTTTTCTTTTGGTCCTCAATTAGCACAGTTCAGCTAGGTTCTAGTCCCATACTCGTTAACGGTTAGACTAAACTCAAGTTGAAATGACCTGCAACTACCAATTCAATTTAAACTTTGGGAATCGACCAAGTAAAATGAAAACGATTTTAAAAACTCGGGTTAGCATTGATTCAATAAATTTATAAATAAGTAATGTCATTACTAATATGAATCATATAGTTGTTCCATTTAATGAAATTAAAAAAAAAAAAAGGGCAGCCCGGTGCACAAGCATCCCGCGTTTACGCAGGGTCCGGGGAAGGGCCGCACCCCAAAGGGTGTATTGTAGGCAGCCTAACCTGACTTTGTCAGTGGCTGATTCCACGGCTCGAACCCGTGACCTTTTGATCACACGAAGACAACTTTACCAGTTGCTCCAAGGCTCCCCTCCGTTCCATTTAATGAAATTAATCGTCAAAAACTCACACAATTGACTCAATACTTTTATCGAAAAATAATTCAAACGCAGATTTGTAAATTCAGCAACTAAAATAGTTAGTAGTAGTAGACTGAAGGTGCGGCCCTTGCACTCTTTCCCCCTTAAAGAATTTCGTCCTCGAAATTGCTCATCTGATAGTAGCAGCACGAGGTATTTATTCTTAATCATCACCTTGCTTAGCTCTCGATAGTCGATACATAGCCTCAGATTTCTATCCTTCTTTTTCACGAAAGCAGTGGTACTCCTCAGGGTGAAACACTAAGTTTAATTAAACCCTTGTCTAGTAACTTCTATAACTGAGTTTTCCATTTTGTCCATTCAGCAGGTGCCATTTGATGAGGTGCGTTAGATATTAGGCAGTTCCAGGTACAAGTTCTATGATAAACTCAATTCTTCGGTGGGGGTGGTAGCCCCGGTACCTCTTGAAACACCTATGGAGGCTCCTTTTTGCTACTGGAATTCTCACTTAGGTCTAGGTCTTTCAGTTTTGTGGCCTCAATTGCCCATAGATAGCTCCGATGTCCTTTCTTTAACATCTTGAATGCTTGCATAGCAAATACCGTTGGAATGACCATTTCGTGGCCACTTCCCTGAAAGGTTACTCTTTCTTCCTCAGAGGCTGAGAAGGTGACCAACTTCCTTTCGTAGTCAATGGTAACCTTATGTCTAGTTAACCAGTCCAATCCTAGTATAACATTCCAGCCTTGTATATGTTATACTAGATCCATAGGGAGAACTCTCCTTTCTAACTGAGTAGTGTAGTTTTTGAAAATGAGATCAGTGCAGTAAGTAGATCCTAAGGGAGTAATCTCATATAGTTGCACCTTCATCTCACTAGGTTTGCTGGCAAGTTACTTTACAAAGGCAGGATTTATAAAAGAATATGTGGCTCCTGAATCAAATAAAACATGAGTGTAAAGGTGTTTGATAAGGAGGATACCTGATACAGCGACAGTGGGGTCCCCTGCCTCTTCACCTCTCAAAGAAAACACTCGACCACCTGCTTGCGGCCTTTTTCCACCTCTGTTGCTTCCCAAAGTTGCATTTGTAGGAGGGCGGCCCCCCTACGAGACTGGGTTATTTCCCGCGCCTTAAACTTGTGTGTTGCTTTGCCAGTTCCACGCCTTCTTGGGCAGTTTGCAATCTTGTGATCTGTAGCACCACACCCATAGCATTCTTACGTACCGTATCTACACCGACCAGAATGCATACGTCCACATTGATTGTAGGGTTCAATCTCTTGTCTTGGTGTAACTTGTACTCCCTTGCCCCGGTTGTTGAAGTTTCGGGATTTACTATTCCCATGGGTGCTAGATCCTCCTGGGCCAAATTTCCTTTTGGCTAAGCCCATTCGTTGACCTTCAGCCTCAGCCTCCTCTATGACTCGGGCTATTTTAACTGCTCTTTGATACATCTCCTGGAAACTAGTAAAGACATGCCCAGCTATCATCCGTTTAATTGGTCCTCTCACGACTTGTTCAAAATGATCCATTTTCATCTCCTCAGTGGCGACCTGGTTGGGTGCGAAGTGAGTAAGCTCATTAAACTTCACAGCGTATTCCATTACGCTCATTTGCCCCTATTTCAGGAGTAGAAACTCTTGTTCCTTAGCCCTTTTCATGTCCCGAGGATAATATTGGGCTCCATCATAGTCTTTAGCTGTTCCGAAGTTAAAGCTAGTTCTCCAGCTCGGGGTTTGACAGTACCCCACCAAAATGCTGCCTCGCTTTTAAACTAGTGGGTTGCTAGGCGCACCTTAGAGCCTTTAGGGCAGTCCATTACCTCAAATAGGTTCTCTATTCTTCTCAACCACTCCTCATATGCAAGGGGGTCGGTTCCACCACCAAACGTAGGTGGTTTCAGCTTGTTAAACTGGCAAATCATCTTTAAGGCGATTGGCTTCACCACTGGGTCCCTTCGGGGAGGCATTGGCTACACAACTGTTTGTACAAAGTTGCTTGGTTTTATGCATGAAAACGGATTGTCAAAGGCTTTTGAAAGCATAGTACAATATCAGATAGCATTCATAATTTTTATCAAAAACATGCATTCACACTTTACGAGACAATGAGGGTAATATCTGAGCTCATTCATTCATTTGAGGGTACACGTAGCTTGGGAGTCATCTAGGAGCTCCTGCCAGACTATGCCTTAGGGAGGAAAGAAACCAGGAGGTACACTAGCTATGACTTATTTAGATATATTGCTTACAATAGCAACTTTGGGTTACACACGACTCTAATCATCTCCTGAGGAATCTTCCTCAGCAAGGTTATCCATTGCTGGCTCATTCGAGCCTTCAGACTCAGTTGGGGCTAAAAGCTCTTGTAGTACTAGAGTAGGAGTGTACTCTATGTTAGGCGTATCATCTACTAGTTCTTCCATTTTAAGCATAGTAGCTTGCCATCCTCGGGGATAGTATGCTCCATAGGCATCCATCTAGCGTTCCCACATTATGGCAACTCACTTATAGTGCGCTACTTGAGTTTTAGCGAAAAGACGCCTCATTTGGCGAAATTGCACTTGATTTCTCTGAGCCACAGCGGTGGGGAAGCGTTGGCTTACCGCAGGTTGGATGAGCTCGGTTTGGACAAGTTGGACGGCAGCTACATTTCGTTGGCATGAAGTGAGTCCCAAGTGATCTACATGGCGCTTAGCTAATAGTAGGAATTCCACTAAACCTCGATAGGAGTAAGGGGCACATTCCTCCCTACATAAGGTTAAATGCCATAAGGTGATGGTCACTTCCTTCCACTTTCCGTCCAAGGGCATCTTCCTTATAAAGCTTGCCGCCCAAGTACTTTGACTGATTCCATTGGGCACTCTTCGGCTATACACCTCCATTGCGTGCCAGAATATAATCGCATTCCATGTGGCCAACCAAAAAAGGCCGGTAAAAGTGATCAACAATGTGAAAAACCATCCTACACTACCACACTGGGTTAGGAACGAAACTAGCAAGCACGTATTTGTATGGGAGTCCTAAGCAGTGTTTCTAGTTCGTGCCCACAAGTATGCACAACAAGCACATAGTAAGCTCATGTAAGCAGTTCAAAGCACATATTGCACATACTTAAATTCCTAGAGTCACATCTAGATGCATATGCAACCTATGGCTCTGATGCCACCTAATGTAACACCCCCGCTACCTACCAGGGATGTTACACCGTCAAGATCCCTCGAGGGAGACACCTAAGGCTCTTCTTCTACCGACTTTCTTTATGATTTTACCTGGCTTTCTTTTAGTTGGAAAATTTTGGAACGAAACTGCGAGAGTTCCGTTTGTAATTACGACATTTCTAATGTTGTCATCATGAACTTTAGGGTACCTGTGGCATTTTAACCAAAACTCAAAGTAAACTAGAAGTTCCCAGTGAGTCTCACCCTTGCGGGTGAGGCCTAAGCCTTTACAAACATGTATCACAATAATTTACATAAGTTTACACTACCAGAGCCACCACATGCTCGACTCATGCACTTCCTTAACCAAAGCATCACTTCAGGTAGCTACACAACATTGCATCACAGGCACGTCTGCATGAATAACTAGCAGCCCTAGAAGGCAGACAGGTTCTTCCATTTATTCATCACCTGGGGGGGAAAAGGGGAAAGGAAATGGAGTGAGCCACCACAGCTCAGTGAGTGTTCCTCCACTCCCTAAAACGAGCCGTTGCCAGTAATACTACTCGTATTAACCACATATCAAGCATTTCTGCATACCAAACATTATATTAAGCTATATGACACATTCGTGGACTACTCACATGCCAAACCTTCATTCATTCAGTCATTCAGGAGAGATGTTCTCATTCATAGATCTTTCACACGCTAGGCTATTCATATAATAAACATTCATTCATTCATTCATGGATCCTTTAATGCCTTAGAAACTTCCTTATTCAACGCATGCATGTTTTATCAAATAGGCTTAAAGTAGAAAAAGGGTGAGGGCACATGATATTAGAATCCACATTCAAACATGCTTGAGAATCATTTCATTAAGCATTCATTGAAAACTTTCTTTCTTTCATTGAAAACATTTTCTTATCCTCTTGAGACTCTTGTCCTTCTAAAAGAGATTTCATTTCGTAATGGTCGTACAACGACCCTTATAAAACTTTTCATACTTCATTCCATATGGCCACTTAGGGCCCATAAAACTTTCTTTCATTTAAAACATATAAAATAGCCAAGCGCCGATTGCTTTTCTTTGCTTATTAGGAAAATACATCTGGTATAAGATCATTACAGGGTGCTGATTGGGTGTGATCTATTCTCAATCCCATAGTGAGACCTAACGCTCACGCTCGAGCTTTTACTCCTGGGACGGCTACATAACATATCGGACCATTACATTACCCTTGTCAGGGTTTTCTAGGGTCTCCTAGCACCTGGACTTATTTCCTAGAACATCATTCATATCATATTGTCCGAAGTATATTATCTTAGCCAATTTAAAGCGTATCGGCCATAACGGCTCGTAACTTTGTTGTTTCCTTTGGTAAAATCATTCGTCATATAACTCAAACCTTTCTAAACATTTTAGGGATTCCTCCGTTCAAGCAGGTTCACTCCCAAATGCTGTTTGTATAGCTACAATAGGCCATTGCTTGCTATTAATCATGGCTATTATTAGTTTGAAAACACGAGAAACGTTCTTTGTCAAATCACCACACTTTCACACATAATGCATCTTAGACATATAAAAGGGAAGGGGATTTACATGTCTCATATTCAAGCACTTCATAATCATTTCAACAACACAATGAGCCACACATGGCCTCACAATCCACGTGATTGTGGTTAATTCACAACCCAGTCTCCCTCCTCACAAGCACCGTACCACAAGGACTTCGAACCACTCAAAGTTCTTTCTCAAACCATCCAACTACCATCTCAGTTCCAATTTCACAAACTAGCATCCTAATCATTATGGTATACTGAACAGTGATGCATAACTTTCGTAACTTACTAATACTAGACTTACCGATTAAACATTTAACAATTACCAGAGCACTAAAACTAACAGTTAAAACCGTACACGTATATATGTATACATATAAACATTTATACAAATTTGACTTGAAACGGACGTCTAATATGTTTGGTTAAACTGACTCAGCATGAAACGATTCACTATGTAGGCTATTATGGTCATTTAGACATGATACAATTCAAGCATTCTACTATGCATGCTTATTTATACTTTTAAGCTTAACATGAATCGAATCTTTATTTAGGCATAAAACGATTTAGCATTTAGGCTAATTGGATCATTTAGGCCTAATACGATTCTAAGCTTCCGTTTATCATATCGCTGTTGCTATTCGAACCCATTTAGGTCATTTATACATAATGCGAATCCAAACATTCGTCATTTACATTGAACTTACCAATCGAACCTGTTTAGGCCCTTTAAGCACAATGTGTCTCAT
>NCQV01113516.1:2253-16616 GCA_002740545.1 Lophocereus schottii | reverse complement strand
GCACGAGTGTTGGGATCAACCTCAAGGTCTATATTCAATATACATGTGTGTAGTATAGAGTGCGAGTTAGCACATGGTATAATTAAGTAAATGGTATTGAAGTGAACTATTATGGACTTTGGTCTTAAAGTGTATTAATTTAATAGAGTTTATGATTGTTATCGTGAGCGGCAGGATTAAATGGTTCAGTTAACCTTGTCCTTGTCAGGACGGCGGTAGCATTCGTTTACTGAGTCTTCCGCTGTAATTTTCAGTAATCATGTCATTAGTATTGTGGGGGCGTTATTTGCTGCCACCGGTCTCCATGCATGGCACCGCCCACACCCCCTGCTGGACTAGGAATATCATGGAGATTGCACAGTAAATTCCAATATGGCCCACATATATATTGCAGAAGGGAGTTGACTCTGATACCAAATGTAACGAACTAACCCGAAATCACACAAAACAGCCCGATAACATGGAAAGTCCAACAATTGGGCATACAAATTAAACCACCAAACCCAAAAGTGAAAGGCTTTGTTATATTTTGTGGGAATGAAACTTACAAATCTAATATCCTATTTTCAAATTAACGATGTGGGACTAAGTTCCCTTATACACATGCATGTTAAGATGATTGGGGTGTTAAATTATCCAAATTATCTATTGATAAGTTTGTTGTCATTATATGCCTTGGATGCGACTTATGTCAAATGACATGGCCAAGAGTGTTTACAACAGAGTGACACGATTGAACAATATCGGACCAAGAATTTCAACGACGTTACTTTATAAATGTTTTAGTCATCTCTAAAGTCATGTCGTCTGATTAAGAAGTTGCTGTCATAAGAAAATAAACCAATCTGTAAACGCACAGGCCATGCATGTATTTTTCACGGTCAAGGGTGATGAGAGATAACAAACCGAGGGAATGACAGCGAGACCGAGACAACAGTCATTTTCGTGGTACTCAAATTAAACTGTTGTCCGTGACCATGAAGCCATTTTGGCTTGTTAAGTCATCATGAATGTATCTGTACTTTGTTCTGCATGTATGTACAGAATGCTTAGTCAGGTTTTTTGACAGCATGTTACAGTTTCACGCTAAAGGGATTAAGATTCAGTTTGGCTGTAAGAATTAAGTGGAAAGAAAAAAAAAAAATAGCAAAGTCAATTTTTTTTCCTCATTATTATGTGTGGTTTAAGGAAAATCATGAAGAAAAAAAGTGAGGAAAATTTGATAGAAAAATTGCTAAATTTAAGTGAATGCAAAAGTTTGTGCTTGCTAAATTTAACTTTTTATTATCAATGTTCATCCCCGAAAGTAAAAGAAGGAGGAGATATGATGAGATGATTAACATTCTCGAAGATAAAAAAGGGAAGAGACAACCAAAGAAGATTTTGGATGAGGTGATTAGAGAGGACTTGAAAGTTATTGGATTAACGGAGGATATGACTCAGGATAAAAAATTATGGCGAGATAGGATTAAGATCTTAGATCACAGAGAGATGACCCTGTAGTTGTCTTTCGGTTGCAGTAGAGTAGGTTTGACTATGGGATTTTTTTTTTCATATGTCTCATTTGTATACAAGTAGCATATATACATCTGCAAAGAGATGCCGCTTGCCTACCTCCATTTGTTAAGGTATAGTACCTTCCTCTGCTATGTTGTACTCCTGTTTACATAGTTACTGTCACCTGATTTATTAGTATTTCTTAATTCATTCTCTACTACTTATGCTTAGTTTTTTCCATAAAATATTTTCAAAAAATTCTTCTTCTATAAAATATACGTTTCACAAAATCTTGTTTTCTAGGTCTATTAGATCAACCTCTTTATAGGTAGGGATTCCAATAGAGGTAAGATTGCTTAATTTGAATATCTCCAAATCCCATAAAAATCGGACTCACACTGAAAGGTGGTGGTGTTGTTGCATTATCAATGTTCATAATCATCAATATCATCCGCTCAGTCATGCCCACCACGTCCAAGTTTTGGTTTGAGTGGAGTTACAAAAGGCCAGAAGCATCAATAACTGAATGATGGAGATTAGCTTAATTACGTAGAATGAAACTTAAGTTTATTTTTTCACTTTTTCCCTTAATCCAAACCAAGGAAAAAAAAGAAAATTATTTTCTTCTTTTTTCCCCTTGTTATTTTATTTCCCTCAAAATTTTCTTTCCGTAATACTTTCCCAAGTTTAAACGGAGCTTAAAACTCAGGTCTTCCGAATTCCTCCAATTTCTATGTCATCGTCCCATCCCTCAGCCCGCTCCGTATTCCGAACGTAACGAGTGACAGGGTCGGAGGAAGTGAAAACTAGCTCGATTACTGGGAGAGGAAGATTAAGAATCTTAATTAAGGTACGGCACTGCTCTATGACGAAGTTAAGTAGAGAAGTACGAGGTTTAGGAAACGGCTTTCTTCTTTTTTAAGAAAACTTGAGCTGGGATTGTTCTTAGCTTAGTCTTATTAATTAGGAAAGAAAATTTTCAATAAATAACAGTCAGAATTGACGCTTTTGTGCATGTTTTAGTAGCTATTATTGTCCTCTTATCATTATTAAAACTTAATTGAAGTTATAATTGATATAATATATAGGGCACAAAATTTCTTAGAAAACAAGAAATTAACTAAAATAAAAAAAAATCCCTTTTGAGGTGAAAATAATTTCTAGAATGCAAAAAATTATATGGCGAGTTCTAAGTATAATGAATATGACAAATATAATATAATATAATAATATATAAATTACATTGTTTTAGTTTTATTTTTTGTTTGAATTTCTTTTGGGTTTAGATTCTGAACACCCTTCGTATAAAGCGAAGTGCGTATGCTTGCAAAATGCATGCAATTTAGGCCTTGTTCAGCAAAATTAACTATTTAGTTAGCTAATAGCAGTTCAGGTAGCATATAGCAGTTCAGGTATCAGATAGCGTTTCTAATTTAGCTGTTAGCGGATTGCTATCTAGATGAGCGGTTTAAACTAATGTGTTCGGTAAATTTAGCTGTTAGACTATTTGACATAAAAGGATATAAATAATTTTCAAACATAAATTTTTAAAGGATATTTTTTGCTAAAAAATACGAAACATTACTTTTAAATGTCAAATGTTAATAATATTAGGTTTTCAAAAACGCTGCTTAAAATGCTAAGTGCTACCTGAAATACTAGTCAAAATACTAGTTTATCGAACACTAACAATTAACTAATTAGTGTATTGATGGAGTCAAAACACTAAATGCCACTCAAAACGCTGTTGTCGAACACATCCTTAGTTACTCGTGTTCTCATGCATTCTTTTTTTTTTTTTAAAAAAAAGTTAATTGATATGGAGCTATCTAAAATACATTTATGAAATTAATTGCTTTTTAAGATTTTTTGTTTTACAATATATCTTTGGTGCAATGATTTAAACCAATAAAAGTTGCTTCCTCCAAACATTCGCATGAAGATAGTTGCTATATTGTTATTGCCTACTTTCAATTTTTTATGCCAGGAAACTATATGCCTACCTCGAAGTTTATGAAAAAATTCACCAAAATTTATTTTAAAAAATTCCACACACCAACAAGGCAGTACAATACAAGGGAAAAGGGAGAACTGAACCTGAAACTTAATGTACTTATGATCTCAATGTTAACCACTTGATTAAAATCTCATCAGTACAAAACACAGTATGATGATTAGTACGTAGTTGTTTTAAGATTGATAGTAAACCTTATGAAACGTAGCGTAAACGGAATCATGCATATGGCTAGAAGGCTTCCTTTCGATTTCCTTAGACATGCTGTTATGTAAGGACATAAAACTTCTTTTTAGGGGAAGGTTATGTCACATAACTTCATAGTATATGCCTTGGCAACGTATATGAGTTTATACAGCTCCATTCGATGAATCTGAATTATCATACGAGTTGGCAAAACCATGCAAGAAAGTTCGGTTTGTTCTTTTAGGGGCACATCTTTGTTGAAGTCCAAGGTTGGCCCCCACCCCCAATTCCAACCAAAGAGTCTGCGAAAATATAATTTTACAACCTAAAAAGTTCATATAAGAATCAACTATTTAAGTTACAAATCATGTCTAAGTTAAGTCTCAAACAACAGCAAATAAAGTCAAATTGTCTGAAATTCTTAATAACATAACGAACAAGTGAACAACGAACAATTCCATAAAAGAGATTACAAATCTTAATTCTCCAAAGCTTAATTCCCACAGAAAATGTAAATACTAAACAGTAAACGGTAAATAAACAATAAGCCAGTTGACCTATTTAACCGCTTAATTAAACAGATCAAATATGTTGTTTTCATTTCGAGATTCTCAAATTGAATCTAACTCAATTAATTAAACATGCTTAACGTATCAACTCATTTAACTAAACGGATTCAAACTTTATACCCAAACCTACTTAACTTCGTGTTGGGTTCGAATCAGTAATAGCATTAGCTCGGCTTTTCCCAACTCTATATTATACTATCCATGGATTCTTTTTTTCTTTGTAGTTTTTTTTTTTTTAACTTTAAACCTTCTTGTCGTTGACAGTCCTAATATTTTTGGGTATACCAAACCTACTTAACTTCGTGTCGGGTTCGAATCAGTAATAGCATTGGCTCGGTTTTTCCCAACTCTATATTATACTATGCATGGATTCTTTTTTTCTTTGTAGTTTTTTTTGTTTTTAAACTTTAAACCTTCGTGTCGTTGACAGCCCTAATTATTTTTGGGTGTACCACCCTTGATTGGTGATGATGATTTAAAGCAGCGCCTGGTTCTAGTTATCGGATGACGTGGCATGATGGTAGCATGCAAAGGTGGCTTTTTTTGGGGGTCAAAATTACCCCTTCACAACTGTGTGGTGCCAAAATTACTACGGTGATTTAAACCAACATAGAAGTTGCATCCTATAGACATTTTACTCTCGAGATAGTTGCCATAGTATTATTGCCAACTTTTAATTATTTTTTTTTTAATGCGAGGAAATCATATGCATACCTCAAATTTTATGAAAAATATACCAAAATTACCCCTCAGGAGTTTTGAACATACAAAATACTTAAATGCGTATATAAAAGAAAAATCTTATTTGAAATAGAGATCTCATTCAAAAACGAAATCTCATTCACTTGGAATCTGGTGTCCTTCAACTTCCTATCCCTCACAGTCATTGCCCTAAGTGAGGCTCTACCATAGCTAGTAAAAGGTGAGCTTGGATTAATTTCGCGCTTTTTGGTAATTTATTTTTTGATTTGGAACTCGTTTTTCTTCTTCTCTATCATAACCTGTTAGTTGTGGTTGACAGTACGTTAATTCGATTTTGTATTCTAGGCTTTTGAAGTCGGAAACCATGGATGGTTCATCAAGCTTTGGCTCCCCTGCAGCAAAGGCGAGTGTTTATTGCACAAAATGTAGAATGCCAACTGAATTGGAATGCCGGGTGTCTAGATTTGAAAGAATCTGTTGAGGTTGTATTTTTCATGTCTAAAATGTGGATGTTTCATGGGCTAGGCTGTAGAAGGTTGACTGGAAGCAGTCTACAAAATATAAGACTGAAAAGTACGTAAGATATTATGCTATATAACTTGCTTTGAAGCTAGAATCATGACCTTCCTGGGGCTTCTTCTAGCTAAGGGGCTAGAAGGCGTGTTGGTGAAAGTGGAAGCATCCTAGGTCAGACAACAAATGGGTTTGGCTAAGTGAATAATATATACCATCCAAAAATCAAGTACGGGCAAAAAATTTCGCTTAAAAAAAAAAAAAAAACCTATTACTTGAGTTGGGGCTGGCAGCTTTCTTGGGCCTCTCCTAGGCACATGACTTAAATTAAGACGGGTTCGTGCAAGGAGCAATCTTAGGTGCGCCTGTGAGCTAGACTTTTTTTGGGCTGCCTAACAAGGATTACAGTTAAGAGGCTTCTTTTTCCTCTTGTATGGCTCACCACTAGCCAATGGGCATCCTGCTTTGTTGCAGTCTACTTGTTTGCAGAGTGAGTATTCATTAAGGTTACTCTCAGAGAGACACGAAGGAGGTTGACTAAGCTACTAAAAAGCTGTATATTTAGGACAATTAACAGAGTTGACAGGCTTGTTTTTTCAAGAGTCAAAGATTCAAAGAGTTAACATTGTTTTTAATGTTGAAATGCAATGTATACCATATGCTTATAGTGTGTACTTTCACTTATCATGTATATATATATATATATTTTCAGTTAGTACGTATGTATTTGTCATATAGACAATTTTTAATATGTGATATTAACGTGACTTATAGAAGCATGTACTCGTAAGAGTCCGATATAGACTTTGATGTTAAAATTGCATTTTTCGATCTTCATTAATGATAATGTACTTTGCTCTAATTTTGTTATTATTTGTATTGTTATCCCTTCTTGGGCTAATTAATGATCGGGGAAAAAATGATAATGTACTTTGTCGTTTAACATTATTCTTGCTGTACCAGGATTACTGCTTGTCGTTCTTCATCGTTGCCTACGTTGTAGCGGCCTTTCTAATTACAGGCAATGGCATTAGGTTTTGCAATGCAACAAATGATCCTATATTCAATGTGCTTAATTATGGTGCATTTGGAGATGGAAAACACGATGACAATCAAGTATATTTCTTACTCCTCAACATTTTGTAGTACCAAACAGTACTTTGTTACTTGTTGCTTCACTTTCTCTTTGTCATATGCACTATGTTCGTGTATTTGACATAGTATTTTCTTTCCTAAAGGCATTTTCCAAAGCATGGGCAGACCTATGTGGTGCTTCTGGAAATAATGCTACGCTCTTTGTCCCTGGAGATAAGACATTCTTGCTAAAACCCATATCATTCAATGGTCCATGCAAGTCTTCCATGGTTCATTTTCAGGTAACATGTTTTCTATGCGATAATTTAATTAATTTGAACAATTTTCTCCCATGCACTACTTAAAACACGTGAACTTTAAGTTGCATTTCGCCCTTACCAATAAATTTATGTATGTTAATTATATATTGAACAATCGTTTCATAACCAACAAATTTTAAAGACACTAAACAATATTTGTGGAACGTTGCCTAAACGATAGATCGACGGGAAAATGGTGGCACCAAACAGCGTTGGCGGGTGGGGAAGATCGTGTGAATCCTCTTGTTCTGCTGCGTGGCTGTCTTTTGAGAGGGTTGATAATCTCGTATTAGATGGTCAAGGTGAGCTTGATGCCAGAGGTTCAGTTTGGTGGGCAGCTGCTTCAACTTTTACCCGTGACTTCCATGCAACTGATACTTACGTAAGCACGTATTCATTGCTTTAACTAGTATTACACTTAGAAAAAGTGAAAGACTGCAAAATGAAGATTTCAGTGATTTCACATTGACTAATGTATGTGTTTCACTGATCCAGGATGGAGATGGTTGTGATCGTCCTGCGGTATAACGTTGGCTCTCTCCCCCACCCCCTCTAATAAATGTACTTCATTGTAGGATTTATAAACTAAAACATGCGTATACTGAGGTGTACTGGAAATTGTGACGGGACTTGACTACGTACAAAAAGATTGGTGTTGGTGTTTTGTTGGACGTTGCTTATATTAATTTACTAAGAAATAGATAAGGAGTACTAATGTTTGACTATTTGTGAATGATTAAATTAAATGACAGGCTCTATGGATTAATGCCTGCAATGGCCTACGACTAAGGGGTCTAACACACAAAGACAGTCCCAAAGCACACATTAGACTAACAAATTGCAATGACTCGATCGTATCAAATCTTCACATTATTGCACCGGAAGACAGTCCCAATACTGATGGCATTGACATTGCTTCCATAACCCAGCTCCAGATCCTCGACTCCTTCATAGGGACCGGTGTGTTGTTGAATATGTTAATTCAAATAACGAAAAAGAAATGCCTAATGTAATGCATCACGTCAAAGTTCTAACGTATTTTGGTGAACGATTACAGGTGATGATTGTATTGCCATAGGATCGCCTTCATCATGGATTAACATAAGTGGAGTCACTTGTGGACCAGGCCATGGCATAAGGTGTGTCAACCGTCAAAACTGTAATTAACTAAAAGCACCAACCTAAAATTTTTTTCCTATAAAAGTGCCCCCTCTTTATGCCATTGGTGTTCTTATACTTGATCGATTGAGATGTATATACATGAGTTTCGATTTAATATCCCCCCCCTTCACGCTCTTGTTTATAGCGTGGGAAGCTTAGGATATGGCGGAGAGAAGGCCGAAGTAGAAGAAATTCATGTTCGAAATTGCACTTTCAACAAAAGTACTAATGGGGCTAGAATCAAAACATGGCAGGTATGATTATACGTTCCTTTTGTTTTTTTTCTTTTTTGGGTTGAAAGGAAGCTAATCAGCTCCTTTCCAATCCTAAGTTCAAATTACTAGTAACTACCAAAGATGCAAACACGGTACCCTTATCAGTATTTACTCTTATATATAAGTTATGTAACACTGTTTACCCACGTATATGTGTATTTTAGGCAAGTTTTAATATGTGTGTAATTATGTGACTTGTGGAAGTACATACTCCTAGAAGTACGACATATGAATTCACATCTCAACTAGAAGTTTATGACTTGTTCTTATTAGTTCAAGGCTTAGATTGAAAGATTCCTTCATTCAGCTATACATATTACCTGCTTTACACCTCCCCGGGCTAAAAGAAATTAAAAAAAGAAAAAGAGGTCATTATTCACCATTCGTTTCATGCACGGTAAATACTGACAAACGCAGGGAGGATCTGGATATGCGAGGAAGATTACATTTGAAGATATCACTCTTATAGATGCGGCCAACCCTATTAATATCAACCAATTTTACTGCATTAATATTAATGATGATAGCAAGAGTTGCGCATCTCAGGTAATTAAGCAACATTTTCCCCGACCATTTTCATTCTCTTATTTTCTTAAGGAGATACTTAAGAAATCAAATCAATGCATGACTAGCGACACATAAATAACGTACGTACTAACTTGCCCTTTTCTACTTTTTTCATGTGTTTTATGAATGAACGTTACGATCAAATCAAAGCCAACGGCGGTGGCAGTGTCGGACGTGACATACAATGGGTTCCAAGGAACTTCGTCTAGTGTTGCGGCAATTACATTCAACTGTAGCCAGGTTACGCCTTGCACAAACATTGTGCTGCGAAAGATTGACATCACTTCGTCAGCACCAAGAGACCAGCCCCAATCGTTGTGTGAAAATGTTCAAGGCACACAAAATTCCGTCACACCTCCAGTCCCCTGTTTGCACTAGCTAGGGTAATATGTACATTTTTATTTGTATCATTGGGAAAATTGTAACACATGTTACGGGAAAATTAATTGTAATACATATGTAGACTTTGATATCCAAAAAGTGAAGAAAAACTATAATTAGTGATGCTTAATTTTTTTTTTTTTTTTTGTGTGCGACGAAAACCTTTGTAAACTATACTACAACTATTAGCGTGGTTTTAGTACAGTATATGAAAATTGTTACAAAAAACGTGTGTTCAAATTTCGCCTGTGCATGTGTATGCTGATCTTTATGCCTTCATGCAACAGAAAATTACACATCCATCACGTAATAGTTGTGGATGCCTTAATAACAAGTAACAATTTTTGGTCATGACATGTCAAAGTTTTATGTCTTGTCTTCTATCTTTCCCCATTCCGTTTTCTTTTCTTTTCTTTTTTTTTAAGCGATTTCCATTCCATTTCTAATATGTGGCATCTATCTATCTATCTATCTATCTATCTATCTAACTATATATAAAGTTGAGTGAATCTATAAATTTTTGCCAAGTGTCATGGCATTATTGGTTAGAATATTGACTACTATTTTAATTAATTTTTTTTAGCATGAATACAATTCTTTTTTGTTTATTATATAATCGACAAGTCATTCCATCTTCTCCTTAATCAATTACTTAGAAATATCATTAATAAACACTTACTTGATGAAATAGCGCATGCTTAAACGATAACAAAAAAAAGATACACATATTCTTTAACTAAAAAATAAATCTGAACAATGACAAAAACATTGTTGTTCTAGTTTTATAATTCTAAACATTAATATAATAGTTTACTTAACTCTTGCATCGCAAGGGAAATAGTTCTAGTAAACACATATTTGTACGCATCGGAGACGGCAGAACTTTGTCCGAAGAGTCTCAAAACCAAACGTAGGACACAATCCGATCCTATACCTTCTAGCCGGGCTGGTTGTAGACTTATTCATTGTTTTATTTTCTATTTTTCTTTTCGCAGTGATATGATTTGATTTCTATGTTGCTTGTATTTTGCCCACTTTTTGGGCTTGATAATGATCGGGGAGAGGAAAAAGAAAAGAAAAAGGAGAGAGGGTCATGGGGGCCGGGGATTTAATAATTTGGAGGAGGGGATGCAGAAGCTGGAAGTATTAATCTATTATGATGATGAATATGTTGGATATATCAATAACTCGGCTCTAATATAAATGCTGAAATTCCTGAAATATATGAAGTAATTGCTAACTACATCTAGACTTGTTGAAATTCACTTGCTTCGTACACTAATTAATCAAACGATCTAATTTCTTGAACAAAATCATTATGATGAGTGCAGTGGCATGACAATGGAGTACACTAATATGATCATCAGAAAAGCTATATGGACCTATTAAAGAGCTCCTATCAGAGAGAACAAACCAGTTTATTGGGAATTTATGCTTAGTTTTATCAGCACTTCTTTACTCAGGCCAGGGGATGAGCAAGTGCTAGCTTGATGGCTTTAAGATTATAAAGCCTTCAAATCAGCAAGTTCAGGTAGGTCTTCTCCCTTAATCCAATGATCTTCTATGTTGATTTATCTATGTTTGTGCTTGGATTCTCTTCATTTATGCATAATTTTCATTTCCACTGTTTTTGCCCCTTCTAACACGGCATTTATGTGTGAACACCAGCCAAAAGGCCTACTAGGGATGAGTTTTAGAAAATTAAAACAAATTATCATATATGGTAACCTGAGTCTATAAATACGGAATTGTCATAAACTTATATACCTTTTCCTCAGAACCCGCCAAACAATATGAAGGGTTTTATTTTTTTTGGGGGGGGGGGGAGGGGGGTTGTTTAATTTGTTAGGGTCGACCGGGCTGGCCCACTTGGCCTTATTCGAGTGTGTGCTTGGCATGAGACACTTCTTTGACTAGGTTTATTCATATATATATATATATATATATATATATATATACACACACACACACACACACATATACATACATACATACACACACACATTAAATTTGCGGTCGCAACATGTGTCATCTGAAGTATTTATTAATATTTTATTTAAAAATAAAAATTTAAACAATATGTGATTTAAAGTCATCATAATAAATAGTATTTTTTCAACTACTTCAATGAAAAAAATAAATTACAGATACATTAATATTATTATTTCTAAAAATTTAAATTATAAGATTAATTATAATATTTTTGAAAATATTTTAGCCAAAATTTTAAAACAAACTGTATTTAACATGGCTTTAAAAGCTAGTATACAGGATAAGCGGAGCATTTGAGGAGCCATAATGTTATGGAGTTCGTATCCACTAGCAACCCTGAATAAAAGGGTGAAGAATGCGATTAATTTTTCCATGAATACTCACCCACTTGTTCTATTCACCCAACCTCCATCTGCAATAGCAATAATGTCCATAGGGCATTTACACCAGCTTGAAGAAAAATTCTCATAAATCCAACTTGAAGACCCCTACTCACCAGCTCAAAAATGATCTTGAAATGATGCAAGATTTTGACATCGTCAAAGCTCTAGATATCTTTAATTCATGTCCAATCATATTAAGTTATAAAATCACCCGTGCACGTCTTATTTTCTGTAATCTTATTTTTTCAGGCCTTAATTTGAGCCTTATATTGTCGTAATCGTTATAAAAACTTAAGTAATTTGACATCCCAGACATGAGAGCAAGAATAACCACACAAGATTAGCAGACATAATTGATCTAGGACCAAAGTATTCCTAGAGACTTGCTTGTAAATCAATAGGTGCTCTTTTGATCATGACTAGTTATCGCTAGCTAATCACTATCTAAGTAGCTTGAGTCCGTGGAACAATTCAATGAAATGCAAAAATGTAATTTGGATCTACATCTCTTTTTTTTGTGAAACGTAAGTCGTTTTTCTAGAGAGAAGAACTAATTAACAATCATAGAATACAGGCAAAGTGCATTCGAAAAGTATGCGTAATTTTCTAATTCAAAAATTAACTATAGCACAATTATAGCGCAATTGCCCCATAAGATCTTTACGTAGTGATTGGAGCTACTATCCTTAATACCATAGATCTTGTTTACTTTTGTTTGACCGTCATACTCAGTATCAACGGTCTTCCTAATCACCTTAGTTAATACGGCGTTGACTTAGTCAATACGTTGTTGACTTAGTCAATAATTTGATTATTAAATACTTCGTAGTTGATTATCTCTTTTAGAGCATCGTTGACTTAGACAATAATTTGACTTTGTACCAACAAAACCACGCAACTTTATGCCCTTGAATGGGGGGTATATTACACTAATATACATATATAGACTACTGTATGAGATTACTGATTAGCTATGTTTCCATCTCTTTCTCCATCTTCCAAGCAAAAATACTCAAAAATGAGCAACCAAACTGCCATGACTAGTGGATCCCAATCCAATGGCTATGATCGAAAGATCGATCTTAAGGCCTTCGATGAGGGAAAAACTGGGGTTAAAGGATTAGTAGATGCAGGAGCAGAAAAAGTACCAAGCATATTTGTTCGACCACACGAGGATCTCTGTAAAGAATTTGATACTTGTCAAGAGAATTTAGCGATTCCTGTCATCGACCTTGCTCATGCTCGTCAAAGAAATAGTCAGGGCGAGGAGATTATCAGAAGGGTCATTTGGGCATCGGAGAAGTGGGGGTTTTTCCAAGTGGTGAACCACGGCATACCATTGGAAATTCTTGACAAAGCTATTGAAGGTGTTAGGATGTTTCATGAGCAAGATGTAGAGGTTAAGAAGGACTTGTATAGTCGGGATGATTCGAGGCAGGTCAGGTTTAATTCCAACTTGGATTTGTATAAGTCCAGAGCTGCTAATTGGAGGGATACTTTGTATGTTACCACTGCATTCAGATCTGAACTTGAACCTGAATTGCTGCCTTCAATTTGCAGGTATATTTGCTTTCTTTTTCTTTCTCTATTTGATATCGTTAGTGAGTCTCTCTCTACTTGCACGTGTGCTTGTGGGATAGGATTGTCTATATTTGGATCTTCTTAAATCCCGCAAAAGCAGGACCTACATTGGGATGAGATGGATTATATTACTTGACCCTGAAGTGAGCCCTTTTGCCACGGGTTCTAAACAAGTTGGTTTACTTTTTGCAGGGATGCAATATTGGCCTACATGAACCATGTTGTTAAACTTGTTGACCTCCTGCTTGAGCTGTTATCAGTGGGTCTGGGGCTCGAACCAGATCATCTGCGAGAGATGGAGTGTGCAAAGGTCTGGAGCCTAAGTGGGCATTACTATCCTGCATGCCCAGAGCCAGACTTGACATTAGGAACCACCAAGCATTCTGATCCTTCTTTTTTCACCATACTTCTGCAAGATCAAATTGGCGGCCTCCAAGTTCTTCATCAAAGCCAATGGGTTAATGTTGAGCCTGTCCCTGGTGCCTTGATTGTCAACATTGGAGACATTCTTCAGGTTAGCTTTCCTACCTAATTAGCCAATTAAAAGACTAACATACAGCTAAACCTTACCTATACTCACTATACAAGAACTACTACTACTTTTCTAGCGTGGGTTTGGAGATATCCAAATGTAGACAGCCTTTAATTTCTCTGACAGCGTTCCTCCAAACAGAAATAGAGACTGATTCCAAGAGACTTACAAGACTCACTATCATTTAATTCATATGAACCGTATCCAAATTGGCCTAATTTGAAACAAATGCACTTCATCAGTTATATTTTTCTTGTAATTGTATTGCAGGAACTAACACCGTATTAAAAATGACTACTTAACCTAAACCCAATCAACCTAATCTCAAAGACCATATACTAGATCTATTCAACTAGCTGGAGGGCAATAGTTTTCGCTGCAAATATATTGTTTCCGATGCTGTGATGTGCCAAACTACTAATACCTTGATTATATTCAACTAATATTGGAATGCAGATTATTTCGAATGACAAGCTTAAAAGTGTGTACCACAGAGTGATCGCTAAAAGGGTTGGGCCGAGGATTTCAATTGCAACATTTTTCGTAAGACCTTTCTTGTCACCGAAGAAGTATGGACCGCTGAAAGAGTTGGTATCGGAAGAAAATCCACCTATGT
>NCQV01113504.1:7580-23834 GCA_002740545.1 Lophocereus schottii | reverse complement strand
TTATTTAGGAGCATTATGAGATCCATTTTGAGGCCACGTTGTTATTTCAAGTTGCGATGACATATATATATATATATATATATATATATAAAATGATAAGTTAAAATGTGGCAGCCAACTTGATTAATTTATGATCAATATAATGCAATATAATTAGCATGATTTTAGATTCGAGTCATTATACTCTAAAAATTTATAAAACAAATGCATGAGTAGCCCTAATTCTCTTCTTGGGCCATTCAATTGCATTTACTGCGAAATGAATTCCTTTTTCATTGTTTAGCCGCTGCCACTGGGATAAGTTTTTGGCAACCAATGCTATATATATATCTTTGTGTTTACGATTATTAATTTTTAGACTTCAAACTCGTCTCCTCAGAACAATGAATGAGCTCCAATGCTCCATACTACAACCCCTCTTATTGGAAGGTTAAGCTAAATGAGGAACATACATTTGCACACAGGCCACGGCACATGAATGCATTGACCTTTCTCTTTTTGGCCTTCCCTTTTTCCTATTATTCAGTCGGCATAAGTCATACGATAATAAAGAAGAAGATACAACTATTAAACAGCTTTTTAACTAAAGCTTACAGATGCATAAATTTTAGAGGCTGCAAGTTCTAGATTTGAACATCGATAAAACAGTGACGTCCCTCCCTTTTCCCCCTAACAAATGTGCCCATGCTCAAATTTGGCAGTCACACTTGTATCATTGTATGATCAAAGTACTCAAGAAAATAACCACTGAGGTGATCTACTGAAAGTTTTAATACGCTTTCTAGTCAGAAAGTGTGGATTCAAATGTCACCAACATAGGATTTTTTTTTTTCTTGTTCATCCTTTTTTCCTCTTTTGTCTTTTCTCACCTATAGTGTTCTGAAGCGATACAAGCCATTAGGTGAGTTTGCTTATCAAATTTTTTTAAAAAAATAAATAAGTACTTCAAAAAACTGAAAAAGAAATATTATTGCAATACTAATATTTCCAAATGATTAAATAAATTTGTGTTTTTCGAATATCGTTAAAGCAAGATTGACAGAAATATGAAATGGACCAAAAAATACATATGTAACAGTTTTAAGTGATGTACTTCATCCTTGACCTTTTATAATTCAGCCTCAGAAGGAAGGGTTGGGGGGGGGGATTAAAAATGAAACTACACAGTGTCTGGAAGGTCTTGAATGAGTATAGTGGAGAATATGCTTGAAATAAGAAAGGGGACAGAAGAAGATTTGACTAATGTGTAGAAGCAAAGAAAGGTCGGATAGAATATGATATCCAATCATGATTTTTTTCACACTAGCAAAGGCAATGATGATGACAAAGAAAGCTACGACAAGTGTTCAAACTTCAAACTCTCCATCACATGAGATTTTTGGACAAACCAACCACTAAACGCAGACTACTAGCAGCACATACAAGTCAACTAATAAAGCTACATTTTCCAATTTCACATTACTAAAGCAACGTGTAAAGACATACAGATCCAACCTCCAAGATTCCACAGACCAATGATATTTTTTTTAAAGTTATTTTTGTATCAATCAGTTTTGACCAGAGTATTTGTCGCAGTAGCAAGGTCCACCGCTTAATCAATTTCCAGGATGAATTTACAGACCTCAAATCCCCCGGGGGCCCCCCAAAAAAAATTAAAAAAAAGAAGTCGAAGGATGAGTTGGTCGCAATATATCAAAGGGTACCACATTTTCTTCAGAGATCATGATGAAAGAATGGTGGCCGAAATTGATAACCCTTCTATCATACTCCTCCTGAGTCCTGAGTGTAGATATTTCTGTCTTTACAAAATTAAAAAAACAAGTTTAATCAATCAACAGAGAAGTTCAATGCTGACACAGAGGAATTAATGGGTGACATCTTCTTGCATAATGAGGAGGAGATGGTGATACTCTTGAATAGTAAGGGGATAAGACTACAGGTAGTTTTAAACTTCGTTAGGTAGACCAGGCTTGTTTTGGGATCAATACAAGGCTCGTTTGTTTTTGGTTGTTTGACAATGAATGACACTTATACATAGAGATTGAGTACTACTTAAGATGAGTATTTCATAAAAGACATGAAATGTAGTTGAAGACTCTCCAATTAAAATTTGATGGCCCCAACCTCACTTTTGGCAACCAAAATCATTACCCTTGACTTGAAAGATTCCTAAAACATCGGGGTAATCCGTGTGAAGTTCATCGAGCAATCACTATTATGGTACAGCTCTTTCAACACCCTTGACTTTAAAAGATTCTTAAAATAGTGGGTGACCGAATGGGCTAAGACACCTCTTGTCGGGTAGACGCACTCAAGAAAAGTTGCAATAGGCCCAGGTTAGCTGGGCTGCCTTAGCCGTCCAATTTGACCTCCACAAGTAAACCAGTGTTGCCTCCTTTAACTGGCTCCGGGTTTGTGTACGAAGAGTTGTTGCAGTGACTGAAGAATAAGCGTATCCAATTTGGAAAATGGAAACTACTTCAAGTTCCAAATAACACAAATCATCTATCAAGGGGATGCAGGTTCAAACCCAACTAGGGGCAAGTAGGTGAGGAAGGTTCTCCTTACCCCCCCCCCCCAAAAAAAAGGGGACACCGTAAGAGGATAAAAAAGGAATAGATACATCTACCTTACCAAATTCAGTCAGGATATTCTGAATTTTCTGGTTGAGTTGTCGAGCTCTCCGATCCCAACTGGTTTACAATGATTGTGCAGTTACTCTGTCCAGAAGAAATAAGATGCAGACAATTTATAAATCAGCACTAGAAACAATTAGTTTCAGCTCATATATATCTATTTTACAGTGATCTAAACACTGCAGAAAGGATGTTCGATCATCAATCCAATGCTCTCAAGCTTCAAGCTGGTGAACACAGGCAATCAATACTCAAGAACAAAATATGGCCAGGGTGGCCATGCAAATCAATTCCTGGTCACTCGTACGCATATATTTCTTCAAAAGTAAACTTAAAAATACCGAGATACATTTAGCTGATTAATAATATCAAACATGATCTCCCATGTTATTCAAATTGTAGTAACACTGTGAGGGGTCAACATCAACCAAAACTGAATAAAGAGTCAATCATGTGAAAAAAAATTATATCCTATACCTTTACGTCATTAGCAGACACAGTTTGAGCATTCGTCATTGATCGAGGGCCTGAGCAAGCCAACTGAGTTGTGGAGCAAGCAAGCTACCATTGCACCATCCAATAAGTCAAATTTCTTTTTTGTACCACAAATGCGAAGAGCAGAAAAAACTTGCCTCTTCAGCTTGGAGCTCCTGGTCATTTTTCTGTGGCATCTCTGCTAAAGTGTCCATATATCACAGATTATGACATTATGTGGTAAATGCACCAGAAAAATTGTCAAAAACATTTTTGAGTTCAAAAAGAAGAGAAATAACACAAGTCTTTGGATGTTTCACACATCTGAATCTCCCCAAATCCCCCGAAAGTGAGCCCCACACTGGGAGGTTGTTGTTGTTGTTATGGATGTTTCACACATATGATTGCAGCAGAATGATCAACAACAAGGAATTCAAAAGTTTTCAGCTAGTCAAGATATAATATTGCAGCACCTACAGGGTATACTTAAAATTTTAAATGATCTATGAAGCCACTTCTTGTAAAGCACTTAAAAGATATAAATAATGCAATAACAAATCAAAAGCACAGTGTATCATTACGTAAAGACGCATACAGTAATGTAATAAGGAATAACAAATCAACTCCATGAAGTTGGATGTTGAGAACCTAAGAAATGCAAGTGGCAGAAGCACACAAAGTAAAAAGTGAAGATCTAAACATACCTCAATACAATTCAAACAACATATGCTAATCCTCCAATTAAATTGAACTTAGAGTCTTAGAGCTGTTTAATTAAACTCAAATGCTTGGTGTTAACAGAATATAACATATCAAAATGTAGCATTAAGGTACGATGTCCTTTGAACACCAGACAAATTCCATATACAATCTACTGGGACTTAAAGGATGAAAAGTTTAAACAAAAACATATGACATCCTGACAGACAGTGTCATAAGGAGCCAACAATCGTGTAAACATGTAAACTATCAGATACTAAGCTACGTAGACATTGTCAATTGTCATATAGGTCTTGACAAGGACAGGAGCATGTGCAAGATCAAGGGCAGGATACTAAGGAAGTAGTACCTGTGCACCCAGGAAAACTGCCCACATCCTGCTGAGGCTCAGAACACCTTTCGGGATCCTCCCCAGAATCTTCAATCCTGAGAAGCTCAATGCAAATGTTAAGAGTCAGTAATTAGGATTGAGATTCCATAAGCCATGGGCAAGCAGACTAGTGCACAAAGATGGGAAGAATCAAAGAAAAAGGTGCAGCAAGAACACATGAAGGAACAAGATAAGATCAGCCAACAATTTATACTAAAGGTTCCAGAATTCAAATTTGACATTCGTTATTTTTCTTTGTCCTTCTCTTCTTTTTTTCCAACCTCAAAACCAGAATAATTAAGAATATGTACTGATACAAAATCTTCAGGTTGTACAACTCAGATTTGATAAAAATGTCAAAGGTATGCAGTCAACCTATCAACAACTTCTTGAATCATATGAGATCTTTCCTTGCTTTCAACTTGGAATTGGAATGCTTTTTCATCCTGTCATTTAGAACAGAGCATTATACTCACAGAAAATGCAGCACTGGATAAATCTGAATAATGGACGCTCAAATTAATGTTTTGAAAATCTTGTAATGGCAGTCACAACAAGCCAGTTAGTCATGACAGTGCAAATGAAGATATTGTTCAAGAGTCAGTGAAAACGTTTAGCTTCATTCGTCAGAATGGTTGTCGATGTATCCATGCGAAGAATCTAACAGGACAATCCCCATCAGAGTGATAAGAGTATGCATCTGATATTAGTTGTAGATATGCCTCAATCATCTTAATGCATGCAAATGACGTTTGCTTGATGAAAAGTCACCTTTTATGAAAGGATATATACAGAAAATATTATATGTCTCAATAGTCCTGACTAAAAGAATACAAAGTTCCTCCACAGACCTCACTCGTGTCTCTAAAAACATGCTGGATCTTCTTCAAGATGGCTTCTAAGCTCTTCACCTCGGAATCCAGAGCCTGTTTAATTTTAGAAGACAAAGTCATGGAGTTCAAACAAGAAGATAATGAGACCAAAAAGTTCAGAAGAAAAAGGGAAAGACAATGTAAACTGTGGACCTGCTTCTCTGATATCAGATTCTGTATGACAGCTTCCTTCATTGACAGGGCCCTCTGAAGGTGGAATTGGTCAAAGCATAACACTAACAACACCAATGAGAGGTAAAAGACTTAATACCCAGAGAGAACTGAGCTGAACAAAAGGAAAGGATATCTCTTCCATCTGTGTCCTATTCTTGTTAACAATATTTTCAGCTTCAATCTTTGCTTCTAACTCTGATATAATTCTGTCTTTCATTTTGATCTCATGCTTGCATTTCCCAAGCTGAATTTCCATGTCACTTATCTTTCCTGTGGGAAATATAGCCCTAAATTGGGTTTTAGTCTGAACCAATCAGAAAAATACTAGCCAACTTTCAAATCAGAGAATTGCAGTCACCAATAAATACTTTCTCGACCTCAGAAACTCTGTCCAATTTTCTTTTTAGGCCAGAAACTGCACATATCAACCAAGGGTATAATGAACATGGATGAACAGCCACATTATTCAGAAGGATGTCAAACAACGTTACAATTTTTCATTGTGATTGATTAAGGACTAATTCCAAGCTCGTGTTTGAAATAGATACATGCCTAGCTCCTCTTTGTCACAAATCAGGTGCCTAACATTGTCGACAACTTGCTTTACAGATAATGCCTCTTTCTCTATAGAATTGAACAATAGCAGATGAGAACTCAGCTTTTCAGAGAAGACTCTGAGTTTCCGATCTCTTGTTTCAATTGAACGCTTCAAGTTACATGTTGAGTCCTAGACATGAAACAGAAAGCATATCTCAGTGTCGTGCAAGGCTTCAGTAAGTAATTAACAGTGTAAATCCATAGGCGTGCACGGGTGTCCTCTGCGCCCATTAATGGAAATAAATGTTGAAATTTCTGAATAAAACTCACTAAATTTTTAAAATGGAACTTAACAAACACTGAATTATGATATCCTAAGACGCTTAAGATGGGCACCCTTGTACAAAA
Source organism: Lophocereus schottii (assembly GCA_002740545.1). Lineage (NCBI taxonomy): Eukaryota > Viridiplantae > Streptophyta > Magnoliopsida > Caryophyllales > Cactaceae > Lophocereus > Lophocereus schottii. The sequence continues at coordinate 17,643 of NCQV01113504.1, read as the reverse complement.
CTTTTGGATACGCACCCAGTGTAAGTTCTGAATATTGTCTTCACCACGAAGTACCAAGTTTTTATGCGTTGAGTGGAATCAGGGTATCTAAAAGTAAAAAATTTATGGGATTTGAAACTAAGTAGCATCAAAAGATCCCAAGATATAACCATGTGGTTGCACAAGATATTCAGGGAAAAGTAGGCTATTTCATCCAGATAAAAATGTTTCCATTAGGCTCTTCATTTCACTTCCGGCCCGTAACCTTCTGTTTTGGTTGGGGGGTTTGGGGTGGATGAAGTTCCTAGGTTAGTAGAATCAACCACCGTAATAACCGCATACACTATTTTTCAGTTCAAGAAGATACCTTAATTATGTATGACTTATACAATTGAAGCCTATGTGATACCCGGGATTATGCACTCGTAAGTGAAATATATATTAATAACTGCTCATAGGACAAATACACGTGAAAAAATGTGTATACGTGTGGCAATGCAAGTACAGACTCTGGGAAGTACACAATAATTTACGCGCTCCATACATCATTCCTTGTAACTATAAGACGACTTAGCTATTGTGCTGCATAATGTGCTCTTTCGATTTTCGGGATCCCCTAATAACACATGGTCAAGAGTACTGACGAAATAAACCATAACCTGAGAAGGGGAAGAAGCATACAAACCTCATAGGCATTTACAAAGTGTTCCCTTGATTGAAGTAGGCCCTGTACAGTGGCATTCAACTCCTTTTGCTTGTTCTCAAGCAAAAGATTATCATTCTGAAAGTAATTTACCTGTCATAACCCCCATCAGCAACCAATCTGAGTATCAATCATCTCTCACAGTAATTTCATCAAACAGTTGAACTGCAGAATGTTAGAATCTCACCTTCCTTTCCAATTTTTGCCGTAGTTCAATCGACGAAGCAAGCTCGGCTTCCAATTCCTTCAACTTCGTCCCGAATTCTTCCTCAGATTGCTTCTGCTTCTGGTCTCCAAAACAGAAGTTAAACAAAATAAGAAAAATGAAAGAGATGATGATGATCGAGTTTATTTTGATCGTGAAACCTGGATTGAGATATGAAGTTGTTCGGAGGTTGATCGTTCTCTTTCCTGATTCAGAAACGAAGGAAAATGAGAGACAGAGAGGGGGGGGATTGCTGATGGACAGATGAAAGAGTGAGAGAGAACAGAGTAGGGCTTACTCGGAGATCTCTGACCTCGGAAATTAGGGCACGGAGCTGGAGTTTAAGTCTGGAAAGCTTCAGCAGCTCCATTTTCCCTCCAAATATTCCTTCCTCCATTGACGTCTCTCTCTCTCTCTCTCTCTCTCTCTCTCTAATCTTGACCAGCGACGCTCTCAGTTTGCCGTTTCCGATTCAAACCTGAAAAAAGTCCCTCCAAACATTGGTTGCGTCCTTTGATATCTTAAGTATCAAATTCTTTTTAAAAACAAATTAAGACGAAAATAAGGAAGCATTCACATGACAACTCGAACCTATAGATATAGAGACTAGTTTTTTTATTTTAAAAAAAAAGAATTACTATATAGTATAATTCTGATTTATAGAGTTGAAAGTATCAGATAATTTATTAAAAAAGTTCATTGACTTCAAAAACATTTTCAAGGCTTGCTTATTGTTGCAATGCTCAGGGCCTATTCTTTTCATTGGTAAATTGAGGTTAGTAAAAGGACAAAGGTGGTTGAGGTAAGTAGAAGTCGGTTGAAGTTAGTATTTTTTTTTAAAAATGGGTTAAAGTAAGTTGAAGCGAGTTGAAGATTTAAAGCTGGTATATTTTTTGAAGTTGGTTAAAATAGTGAAAATAAAATGTTGAAGGAAGTAGGTTGAAATTAGTTAAAGTGAGTTGAAGTAGGTTGAGATTGATTAAAATTGTTAAAGTTAATAATTTTTATTAAAGTGAACTAAAATTAATTGGAGTAAATTCAAGATGGTAAATATAAAAAGATCAATGAAAAGAACAGATCCTTAAAAAAAATCTACATTGCACTGCAGAGGCATAAAGTCTCTGTTGGGCCATATCCGAAGTTTTTCATTCCAAACCCAAGTCTTTAGCCCCATTTGCTCAACCTATGTATGTCACAACCCAAGTTGTAGCTGTTTATATTACACAGTCCATGTGCACACATTACCCGACCAGTGTTTTCGTTCCCCTTGAGATTTTTCTTGCACACTCTCACCGTTTGTTGTGGATTTTTTTATCCATTACCACTCGTTATATTTTTCAAGTTGGATTTTCTACATAAATATGGTATTGCAATGCCCATCAATTTATCTGTGTCTACATTTTTTTTTTTGGTTGCTTCCACTACAGATCTCTCATTTGCTTCATTCCTAGCAAACTCTTATACATAGTGATCGATTCAAGAAATCTTATAATTATGGGCCTGTCTTTTCCATTGGGAAATATAAGTTTGTAAATGAGTAAAATTGGTTGAAATTTGTTGAAATGGATCGAAGTACGTTGAAGTGGGTTAAATTGGGTTAAAGTGGGTTGAATTATTTTTTACGTGATGGGTAGAAGTAGTTTGAAGTTGGTTGAAGTGGGTTGAAGTGGGTTGAAGTAGGTATTTTTTATTGAAGTTCTTGGAGTAGGTTAAAGTAAGTTTAAGTTATTTGAGGTTGGTAAATTTGGATTTACCAACGAAAAGAACAGGGCCATACATCACATACATTTTTAAAATATGCGAAAGTTTTACATAAACCATTTGACAAATGTATATGCGCAAATCTATACACAATCATACAATCCAAGATAATAAAATACAATAAGAAGTGCCAACCGTATGGCTAAAAGTAGCGTCTAGTTGTGAAAATAGCTAAAGCATTTTAGGAAAAGATACAGTTGTTTCGTTCACCAAATTATAATGGAATGGAAACGCAATCTAGACTATTATTGTCAACTCAAAGATCTAAAAGCCTAAAAATGGGGTAAAATTCTTCGAAATTATTGGCTTATTAGAGGGTTCAATTAATTAATCACTTCGAATCCGTCCAAACACTATAGAATAACCATAGGCCATACCCATCTGTTTCCCTATGTTTTCAAGCTTAGATGCAATTCATTTGAGATTTGGGACCTAGCTAATTAGATCTCATCATCCCTATATCACACCCCATACCAAATTATATTGTTTTAATTAACCCTAGCTAGCTAGTCTGTTCTTCAGTATGTAGGAGATGACATGAATATGCTTTAAAATGACAGATAATTACTGTGAATTGGCTATTAATTAATTGTTTTGGCCCCTAGGTCGCGAGTTTGTATATTCTTTACCTAATGTGCTAGCCTGTTAGGTTACCTTATAAAAGGCCAAAAGTACTGTTCTTTTAATTAAAAGTTTAAATGGAACATTATCATTACAATTATTAACTAGTACTGGCCAAGAGTTTATAATTCTTCTACTTTGATATCATGCAAAAGTTTTACATGAACTCCAAATCCACGGAATACGGATGAGGATTAAGGTAGAACATTTTAATTTTTAAACACAAATTAAAATGAATTATTGGACGTATACAAATATTAGACATATTTCCTTTATATTTGATTATGGGTCCAAAGGTGAAGGCATTTACATCACATGTGAAGTTCCTTTTTCAAAGCATATAATGTTCCTTTTTCAAAACATTAAGATTATGCTTTTCGGATGGATCAAAGTAATCCAATTAAGAAGTTTACACAAGTACAGGATAATGTTTGAGAACAATACTTATATATATATATATATATATATATATATGCCTTGTCTTTGAGAGTTTCCTACAAATAATTCTAGCCGTTCATTTCTACTTCAATTACACTTTGGAATGCGAATTTGAAACTAACTTTATGTAAAGGGAAAAAAAAGGGGGAGCTAGATCTCATTCTTACATCATATTCTCAGTTTATAGGTCACATTTCACAGTGCAAGGAAAATTTATACTCTGTAACCTTGTGTAAAATAAAATCAACTTGTTTTGATAAGAGGCTAACTATCCTATATGAGGTAACGTACATGGGAAAAAAAATTGAGAGATTTATAAAAGAGTCTATTATCCTCTCTATTTTAGAGTGTTTCTAATTCATAGGAAAGTTATTTTCTAGAAAATATAACATATTTTAAACTTCTCTAAATTCACTAAATTTGCCTAAACTTAATACTTAAGATTCAGATCTTAGCTATTACATATGTCTTACAAATTTTAGAAGGACTAAAAAAAGGGATGAAGAACATGCTTTACTAGCTTACAACATTTAATTTTTCCCACTAACTTTAAGACATATGTTAATATAAAGTGACTCATTATAAATAAATAAAAAATAAATGAATGAATAAATAAAACGTGACAAATAAGTTTAGGAGGCTTGCGACCAAAATGGACTTTTATTAGCCCTTTGGACACATTACCATTTTTAGTAATTCATCACATGCCCATATTGATATTACCAATTCCCTTGACAATCTCTTTGATGTTAACGTGGATCAAATTGGCATAATTTTGGGCAATTATTCACATGTTGATTTATAAATAAAGTGCGAGAGACCACCTCGATAATGACACTAGACGTAATCCGCAGCGCGCGAACATCCAATCCCCCACAAGTTAGGCAGTAATAACTCATTGATGGATCCATTATATCCAAGTGATCGATCAATGTTAAATGTTCAATAATATCAACTTCATTGAGCTGCCCTTTTCTTCTCCAATTATTTGTTGTATGATCTGAAAAAGATTTAGAAATGTCCATGATAAATAATACAAAAACAAACTTTAGGGTCCAACATTAGGACTTCAGTTAGCCAGTGTAAGATCGATTTTAATCAACATAGCTTCATTTTCAACATGTAAGAATATTTGATATGCTCCACAATTAATAAGCTAGATCTACGCACTCAGTATGTGCTCAAACAATTCACATCGAGTAATGACATCATTGAGCTACGTACAACTGCTAATTTAATTATCTCACCTAATTATTCGAATTTATCTGATCTGGGAAAAGCCTGATACGTCATAAATTTTTTCTATTTTTAAGTTCGAACCCAACTTTGACCAGAACTTAACTTTATCCGATTTCTCTTATACGGGTACGGACTGTATAATCGTGGATATTTTATCTAAATTTTATCCGTCATCCGACTCAAATTTTTGACGCGGTACCGTAGCTAACTAAGTCGATGCCCTTTCCTCGTCTCTCTGACTAAACCCTATGGCTCATCATCAACAAAAACAACGAACTCTAGGTATCCGCATATATTCCTGTTCCCTTGCCCTATATCCCTGATATTTACAAATACCAACAGAAGATATTTACAGAAAACATAGTTGTCCAAGAGAAGTTATCATTTGAATGGGGAAAGAGATTATGGAGCTTTTATTGGTGGTTATGTATGCCTATCTATATGCTATATCTAGGGATCTTACTGAAGTGTGAGCCTCAAAAAGTTGCCATGCTCTCATCTGTCGTTGTCAGAGCGTTAGGCAAACTTAGGGTCATTCGACACTGTCGATGAGTGCTATGTGGACAAGACGTGATAGGACGACACTGTGATTGCCAAATAAAGTAAGGGCGTTTATGGGCCGCCTACGTAACTTCTGAATTAATACATTATCTTTCACATATTTTGTGTAAGATTGTCTCATATGACATTAATATAATGAGATATTTATAAAATTATTTTTTTAAAGATAGTAAAATTGTATGTCCAAAAAATTTGGATATTCAATTCTATGGAGGTTAGTAAATACTCGAATTTTTTGGATCAAGTACCTCAAAGTTTAAAAAAACGGTGTACTCAGGGATAGTCATTCCAATCCCAGGAGAGGTAGCGACCATTCTCAAGAAGCAAAAAGAGAACGCTGAGAGAAGCCCCATAAGTCATTGAAACGACGGCTGACAATGAAATTGTCTATCAATAGAGGGAGCAGAAAAAGGGCTTTGCTGCCCTTTACAATATGAATAAAGAAATAAGGGTCTTTATACGTAAGACCTGTTGCTCGATCGTGCAATTGGGATCCCCATTTTGGTCAACCGGCCGTCTTGTCACTCAATTGCGGGCTCCTGATCTTAGGCATTAGCTAACTTAAGTGGAATCAGGAGCTTTTCGATATGGCTGAATTAAGTTTTCTAAGGTATGAGTTCAGTTAATGAAGAGAGCATTTAATAGAAGAACCAACTATCTTCCTTGTGGACTAATAAAAGTTCAACTCCGATTAAATAGGATATTAAAAATTAAAAATACTTCATCCATAGCGTTTTCTAGAACCGTAGGTACAGTGTTATGTGTAGCGACAACGCTGCGTGGTTTGATATTATATCTTGTAAGAGTTGCGCTCTTCTAATCAGTCATCTAATCTCCTCCTAAAAGAAAATAATAAAATTGAATAGAAGGGTGAAGCAATCAATAATTTGTTTTAACTAAAAAAAAAAAAACATTATATTGATCTGAAGAGAAGAGTGGTTACAAGTACAAGGAAGGTAGCCAGCGTGACTGGAGACTATATGGAGAGTGGACAATATGGACCCTTCTAAGGGGCAGTGCAGCTGTAATCTTTAATGCCAATGTTCCCTACACTATTGGTTTGATTGATTAGTTCACTTCAAGCGTACAAAGCTAGACTGCTAGGGGTTTGTTATGGTTGGGGGCTACTCCAGCTGTAGAGAGCCATCCAATTTTGTCTATTTGGCCAAACTTCTTATCAATTGGTTGGCCTTGAGTTGTTTCTAAATTATGTGTAAACTAAACTTGACTTTCATCCATACTAAGATCTTTAGCATGTTTCTTGTTTTTTTGGTTGCATAGTAAACATAAAAAGTAAGTAAAGATGTTTGCTATAAACCGAATTTTAATTTGATGACTCGGTGACTTCGCTTTAATTTATGGTACTTAATATTTTCATTTTGTCAATAGTTATTGGACTTATCACTTAATTATAAACTTAAAATCTTAGAGAAGTTGTTATGACAACAAAAATACAAATTGATTTGGATTACCAGTTACCTACTTTGTGCACAGTCAGTCCACTAGAAAAAAGATAGAGGGTGAACTCTAAAATTTGTGAGGAATTCAACTCTTCATGCCACTTCTTTTACTTGCATAAATTTTATGCGTGCACGTAATTTAAAGAAAATTAAATCAGGTTCCTTTCCAAGAATAGACCAGTCAATCTACTATGTTGCCTCTGAATGGACAATTTTCATAGGGCTTGCTATTGAACATATAATTCTATTAAGGAATGTTACGAGTGCATATTGCAAACTTCATTAGTTGTTTTACGACTTGAAAGACAGCACTTGGACTAAATTTTGGTAATATTATTACTAAAATTTTAGAATATCGTAGGACAAATTAAAATTAATTTCGTTTAGGTAAATCAACAATAATATAAGTAAATCATTAATCAATTATCGACACATACGTTTTTTATAAAATTTAAAATTTATGTTTAGATGAAAATAATCCGAACCTCAGGGCGGTCAACGAAATTAATCCAAACTCTATTGCCAACTGCTAGCAGCCTCAAACTTTGACACCATTTAATTTTAATATCAGATTGTTCCGTCAAGTCAATCATCACATAATTTGGTAAAGGTATATTAAAACTAAGTAGGGTCAAAACTGGGATTGACACTAGCTAGAAGTACAGCTCGAATTATTTTTCATTCGCTATAAGGCTAATTATCGAATTATTTTTGTCCAAAAATCCAAAAAATTAGCAAATATTAATCTTAAATGCTAAAGATGACCACCCCACCCCGGACCTGGGGATTACATATCCTTATCCTGCCTAAGTAAGCAGAGCATGCGTAGTGCTCCAGCACTTTCCATACCTTTAAATCAACTTCCCATTGTGGAAATTTGGATAGATATCCTTGCAAAACACGTGAGAAATTTGAAGAAGGCAAGTTGATCGAACTGTTCGATTCTTAGACAGTAGCATTTGTTGACGGTGAAACGTTGATGAAAGGACGGGGAGAGATGGTGTCAAGCATCAAAATGGAGAATAACAATAGGTTGGCTTGTCTACTCTCATTGCTGCTTTGGGGGACAAAGTTGAAGAAAGCTAGCTCACACAAGCTTCTACTTCTTTTTCATGAGAATTTGTCCAAGAGATCAGATTAGACCTCTCTTTAATTTGTGCCTTTTTTAAATGAAATTTGAAAAACACGATTCATAAAAATATAGCGACGATTATTAACATTTTCATGGAATGATTATTATGCTAATTTGATTGGATGTTGATCCCTACATTATAAGATAATAAATTATGCGTGCAAATTCTTTCTTAATTGGATCGAAAAAAATTTATGTGAGTGGTAAAAACTATAGTGATCGATGGAATAGGGCTCCATGAAATTGAGTTTTGGCTTGTAAGTCATCTCACCTTAACTCCTAACAGTATAAAAACCTACCTAGGTAGCTGGACAATACAATGGGAGCCCCCTGAACAATAATTGTTTTATCTTTTTCCCTAACAAAACTAGTTAACCAACTCATTTTTCTCAATCTTTTCGACTAGAATTTGACACTACTTTAACTACCTATAATATCACGACAGCTATTTTTTTTTTTAAGCGAACAAATGGAATACTGCTATAAGATTTCTCATGCATACATACAGTCAGTTTATTCTTGAAGTCAATCAACTTCATTAATACAGTTTTCAGTTTTTAGATGCAAATAATCTCCCTTTAGAAGGTCTGGATATCGATAGTTTGACTCTTATAAACAGCTTTTAGCAATTTGAACTTTAGACATATTTATTCTTGTAAAATAATCAATGGATATAATGTAACATCATAATTAAAATTGTACAAACAAAATGAATAGTCAAAGTGATTTATTTTTTTGCGAGAATGATGGATGAAATGCAAAATTAAAGGGGTGTTTGGTTGCTGACTTTTTCATTGGCTATGGCTTTCGGATACAAAATAACTTTTTGAGGGCTTTTGGTTGTTTTGACATAGTCAAAAAATTCAACTTAATATCTAGTAAATAATTTTTTGTAATAACTGTTTTAGTCGAAAAAGTCAATTTATATAAAGCTAAGATGAATAGCTTTTGTACATGGTTGTCTGTATAAATGACAAGAATGTTAAATACATTATCAAAATTGCAGGATATGCCATCAGTGAAATCCAAAATCTTAATTTTAGTCATTTAAAATTACAAGGCATGCCATGAGTAGCTTTACATTGATGCAAGTTAGTATTGACATTTGATATTATGTTTATTTGAATATAATCTAATGAAGATCAAATCATTTGACATTCATATAAATTTTAATATGTAAAAAAAAATAAAGAAGAAGATCTTGAAAAGATTAAGTTTGATAAAAAATCATACAAATTTCACTTCAAAGCTAAAAAAAAAATCCTCAAATAAATAATAAAATAAGATTGCAGGACATAGGCATCACATGAATACATATAAATTGAAAAGAAATAAGATAAATAATGGTTATAAAATATATAGAATTAGTATGAAAATAAGGTTCTACGAATTGAATTGATTTTTTCCATATGACATAAATTTAATTCTATTTGAAAAAGGATAATAAAAGGGTCAATAAATAAAAAAATTATGTTCAACTAAAAAGTAATATAGAGGTAAATGAAATTTTAACAAATAAATTTTTCATAAACAACTATTTTTTGAATTTTTTATAGAAATAATTAATTCAAATAAACTAATGTATACAGTCAATTTAAACAATTAATAATTAATAGTTAATTAAAATAATTAATAATTAATAACTAATAACTGATGCTAATCACCAAATAGAGGCTAACTGAAAAGGGGGAAAGAGCCAAGAGTCAACTTCTCAATGCTAACAATCTCTCACGGTCAAAAGCAAAATCGTGCTCGATTAGTCTTTCATCAAACACTAATCATATCTTAATGTACCTTATTATTCAAAATCACCCCCCCCCAAAAAAAAGGGAAGAGGACAGAAGTGGAAATGCAACGCCGCTTTTGCCGAACATAGTTGTACCTTACTTTTGTACTTTAAACACCCAAAAGAAAAAAAAGAAGTCCCATCTCTTAAAAATTTTAAAAAACGCAATAAATACCTG
>NCQV01113483.1:16803-28205 GCA_002740545.1 Lophocereus schottii | reverse complement strand
GTGTGTTGTTTGCTGTAGAAAGAGAGGAAGTGTTGTGTTGATGGTGGGAAACTAATTCAAAGTACTGAGAGAGAGACAGAGAGAGGGGAGAAATGAGGGAAGTGAAATGGGTTATTGGGTGGCTTACAAGTTACAATACAACGTTCCTTTTCACGGATTGTGAGTTCTTTTTCACAATGTGGACAGCGAAGCCAGAAAGGTGGAAATAAAAGCGGGAATATACGCAGCTGTGCTTCCGCTTCGTAACTTCTTGTCGGGATCTGGGGATTGGGTTGGATAAAATGAGGGCTTGTGTGGTAAATAACTGTTAGCTGTTTGTATCATTGTTAGTTATTAGCTATTTAAGCTAGCTGTTTGTATTAATTATGTGAATTAATTATTTGTTGAACAACTATCTGGTAAAATTAGCTATTTCTGATAAAGTTGTGAAATAAAAAGCTAATTTTTAAAAAAATTCTTTCAAAAAGCTCATAAATTTAGCCTTTTCAAATTAGTTTTTTGGATCCAAAAAGCTCTTCTAAAAACGTCTTTCATCAAACACCCAGATTAACTTTTTAACCTGATCAAACAGCTAATTTTGATCCAAAAAATCTTTTTTTATCGAAAAACTATTCAAAAAACTGTTTACCAAATACCCCCTTAATCTCGGACTTGGTGTTACTTTTCGTTGGTAAATAAGTAAAGTTGATCGACTGGTAGGAGTTGGTTAAGAGCATTCCCAACTTGAGCTCTAAATTTTTAGAGCTCAGGCCAACCACATCATCAAAAGTTCCATATTTCTGAAACTTGCATTCTATTACTTTCCAACCAATGAAATTTCAATTTAAATTATATAATAAAATATTTTATATGAACTCACCTTATAACATATTTTTTTCAACTATCTAAATAATATTTTTTATTAGAAAAAAATAAATAATAAATAAATAATAAAAAACAAAGAAAAAGAAGGAATAAGGGGGGGACGCCCAGGCGTGTTGGCCCGTGTGTCCACTCCGCATGTCACATAGCTGGAGTTTCAAAGTTTCACTTGGAACTTGGCCCCACCCACTAGTACGCGTGTCCGTAGATGGGAGGGCTTTATAGTGGGTAAAGATTGAAAGAAGTTGATAGAAATAATTAGAAGTTGAAAGTTGTTGGTAAAAAATATAAATGATTGGAAATTTTTTTTGTAAGAAATTTTGAAAAAGACTGGTTCGAATTGGTAGAAGTTAGTATAAGTTAATGAAGTTAATCGAAGTTAGTCGAAGATGGAAAGAATTAGAATTTCTAATATATTGAACGGTCACTTTTCTGTCCCCTATGACCTTCACACGAAGCAATTCTTCGGTAACTTTGAAGTTTTCCTGCCAATTGGTGACTGGAATCTAGGATTGCAAAGTGAGTCCGTTGATTCTGCTAATGTTATTTCTTTTAACTTACGTGTTACAAAGTAAGTTAATGTAATTGGTTTAATGTATTCAAAATAGTTTGTCTCAGCTAAATCGGCAAAAAAAGTTATATTTTATACATAATTTATGAAATCTTACTATTTGTTGTCAATTAATTTAACTAATAAAATATTTTAAAATTATTATAGATACTTAGGAATGAAATTCGAGACCTTGTATACACTGTAGAAAAAGATATTATCAAGTAATTTTGGATTATAGTTTATTTAATAAACTTGTTTAAAAAAAAATGAGGCAGTGTCATGAGAAATTCAAACCAATTGGATTGGAGCCAATGATTTGGAATCTAGTCGAAAATCAAGTAGACTTGTTTTATATTACGTTGCATCCGGTGAATGGTAAGCTCATGGCTAACTATGAATCTCTTTTTTCAGGTCTGCATCTACCTTATAGTTTTTTTTTTTTTTTTCAATTTATCATAAGTATCAACGGTAAACATTTGTTCGGGATGGCGTATATCTATTGTAGGCATTTGAAACAATTCATGTTTCTCTAACCATTCAACACCATTTAATGTTGTTCTACACTGTACCAATCAACAACATTAAGCATCATTCGACCTTGAAGTCCTTACTATAGGTTGGGCCCTACAAATAAAAACCAAATTTTGTAATTTAAAAACAACTAATTCTTAAATAATAATAAGACAAATGTGCATACAAGAGTCACTAATTTTTGGTTTGGTTGCGTGTAAATTTCAACAAAAATTTTGCTTACTTTTGGTAGTGGAATATTACATGACTCTTAAGAATCTGTGAAGATTTTTGACTGAAATTTGACAAAGTTGACGGAAAAGATGTTGAAAATTGGTCTTAGAAATGGGACGTTGTGACACAAATTGAAACAAAGTTGACAGAAAAGATGCTGGAAATAGGTCTTAAAAATGGGACATTATAATTAACACAAATTGAAACGTTACAAACTGCGACTAAGTTGAGATTCAAGAAAGATCAAAAGCCTTAAAATTTACATGAATTCAGCCTAAATACTTGAACGTAACAAAGAACAAAGAAACAGAATTTGCATCTTCAACAATTGGATAGGAGCACTCTATTTTATAGCCCATCTATTTAACATTTGAGATTTTGAATTGTTGAAAGCATTACCATTGGTATTTGATGGTCAACAATTCTATCACTAGGCGAAACACTGCTCCAAAAAGTATCAATTTTTAGACTAAGAGATTGTAAAACTATAATCTCCTTTAACAAAGCCTTGTTGTTGATAAATCCAAATTTACCAATCTCAATCAATTTCAACCAACTTCAATTTAGTTTACGAACTTCAATAAAAAAATACTCAATTAAACCAACTTAAACCTATTTTAATCAACTTCAACTCACTTTTCACTATTTTAATCAACCTTTACTATAAAAAATCATTCAACCCACTTCCATCCACTTCAGTCTACTTCAATCAATCTCAACCAATTTCACTCATTTACTGACCTATATTTTTCACCGAAAGGGACAGACCCTAACAAAGAATCTGAGCACAGGAGAAAAGAAAATGAGAACTGAAAAAATCAAAATTAAAATGTGTAATGCTTGCATTATTCCATTTCAACCAATGAGAAGCGCTCTCTCTCTCTCATATAACTGGGGATACGAGCTGTCTTTATAAAGAAAGATGCTTCCAAGGTAATTTTCCCACCCGCTGACATTAATCCCGTGAAGGGTTCCTCCATTATTCATTTTTTGAAAAAATAATTATACGTAGGGTCAATTTTTCCTCAGTTATTTCCTTTACTGAAGGTTTAGCTTTTACAAGTATAGCCGTAGTAGCTAAGGTATGGCAGGGAGTGAGGTAATTGCAGTACTATCTGTCAAGGGAGGATAAATTTTGCAGGTAGTGAGGATTTATTAGCTAAGGTGTAGATAAAGGATATTCATAAAAAGATCTACGAGTAGCTACCCATGCGGTTTTAAATTGCCGAACTTATTAATTAGGATATCGAATTAGTGGGAGAAATATGAATGACTTAACGTACCAGAGTGAGGTACTAGATTTGATAGTTGACTCATTGTTAAGTCATGAATTCAGGTAAGCATGTCAAAATCTTATTTTTCCATCATGAAAAATAAAATATGAGAACTTCAAAACAATTTGTTTATCATAAAGATTGAAGAGCAATTTTGGATATTACTTGTAACTTTCACATCTTTGAAATATTGTATGCTCAAATGAAATTTACCTTCGACGTCGCTTTTAATCTTATCCACGTATATCTCAACGGGTGGGATCTTAGAGCATTCCCAACCATAGGCACGCGTTTCTAAGCGTAAGGTCAATGTTCCACTCGGGTAGCCACAATAGGCATATCGTGTGAAACACTACCCGGGGGAGTTAATGCCGTGCATTCTGCTTGTTGAGATGCACTTTTGTGCGTATATGCACAGGTTCTTGCTACTTGGTGAGATGCACGGTTGTGCAATTGTGCACGAGAGTTGTGCAAACATTCAACTTTTGAGGTGCTTCGTAATTTTGCATGCCGTGCAATGCCTGAGACTTCATTTCCTGCCCTCCTGAAAATTCTCGCCAACTCTTTGAACCTTTTCCTTAACCAAATCATCACTCATTGCTCATCTTTAAATCATCGATTATGGATTTTCTCAAATCTGGACAAAAATACCTACAAAAGGAAAAATTATCCAAATAAAATATTTATGAACAGGGAGGAGCATATATGACTAAATTCCTCATTGAATCCAAGTAATGTATAAAGGAAGAGTCGTAAAATCAAGGGAATAAAATAGCAAAATTAAAGGTTTATCATTGATATGATAAATATTACCTCATAGTTAAGATTGGAATCAAATGGCCTAAAGTCTAAACTCATACCACCTGACATCTTAAATGGACCTCTTTTGGACCGAGAACCCGAATTGATGTGAGCCTAACCCAAACCTTTTCTCCATAAGTTGTTTGTTGTTGCAAGACAAAGCATGTTAGATCAAATATTAGTTGATCTGAAAACAATCATGTCTTTGTTTTTAAGGTCAAAGTGGTTGTATTAAGAAATGATAAAACTCACCCAATATTTGAAATCAGAATCCACATAACTGGACGCCTTAAGTAGAGTAACCTTGCTTGGGTCCTTTTCTGTAGAAATTGTATGTCATCGTGAGACAAGTTTATTAAATCAAATATCAGTTGACCCAAAATCAGGTCAAGTTGAAAATAAGTCGATACATCCCTGAACCCGAATGTAATTTCAAAACTCTAATATATACAGAGTCAAAAATTTAAGTTAAATGACCCATTTTCATATCTATTTATGTGTAAATCTTCTCAACTCCGGCCCAAAAACGTCCCCAGACATGCAGCTATATATTAGGCCTTTGGTAGACGTGAAAAAATTGACCCGAAACTCAAAACTCAAATCGAATTGAGTGAATTCATACTCGATCTAACACTAGAAACAACTAACCTGAGGCGGATTCAAACTTAAAATTGACTCTACTCAAAGTTATTGTTTTTCACAGGACAAGTTTATTGAATAAAAGATTGAGTGATGTGAATCAAGTCAACCAACGCAACTAAAAATGATCTAAATAAAAACCAAAATCGAACTGAGTGTGATTGACCCCAAAAAAAAAAAAAAAACAAAAAACCGACATGAAGTTAATCTGGCGTGAAAATGAACCGAGTGATCATCTTAAAGGACCTAAGTCTCTGGTGGCATAATCATTACATTTTTTAAAGGGCAACAAAAGGAGCCCGTTCCAAGTATCTTCTCTTGATCTTCTGCGTCTCTCGGTCATCACTCAGCAGCTGCAGAGCCCAGATGATAGTGAAGGTGGCCTAGCCAATTAGCCAGACTCCAGCCTACCATTATTCCCAGATTTCTCTTTCTCTCACCTCTCCAAGCATCATTGATAGCTTTGAATTATGAAAGATGCTTCTGGGGTTTTGGCCTCTTTCCCTCTCCGCAGAGCTTTTTTTTTTTTTTTTAACAGAGTAATTTCTCTGCTTGCTTACCTTTTTCATGTTCTTTGTACACTGCTTCCTGCAGCTGCAGTCTCTTTTAATTCTGTTGGAATAAGAATAAGTGCTGAAAAGGATATGAGAAAATCTTCTTTTCCTCTGAACTGACTTAGCTGTTTTGATTTTGTTGTCTAGTTCTTTTTATTATGTAAGGTCAATTTTGGCAAGTTGTGCTTTGAAATCTTTTAAACGCCATTAATATATTAAAGGTAGGTACGGTTGATCCAATATGATTATTGATTCGAAATTAATACAAAGTTGAGTCGATTTTGGTATAGATTTGCAGCCCATTT
The DNA here is from genome assembly GCA_002740545.1 of Lophocereus schottii. Classification (NCBI taxonomy): domain Eukaryota; kingdom Viridiplantae; phylum Streptophyta; class Magnoliopsida; order Caryophyllales; family Cactaceae; genus Lophocereus; species Lophocereus schottii. The sequence continues at coordinate 22,474 of NCQV01113483.1, read as the reverse complement.
GATCAAATGAGTTTATAAGTTCAACCTGTTTAATTAAATAATTAAGTTCATGCCAATATTCTCAACATGGAAAAAATACCTACATAATATGTCTAATTAAATGGATTAAACAGGGCAACTTTTTTACCCGTCTATCATTTACTTGTTTACCCCTTTCATTTGATAATGAAAGACACCAAAATTAAAAATGAATATAAAAATATAAATTATGATGAATCAAGAGAGCTGTAGAAGGTGAATCCTTGATCGTGGTACGTAAATTTCATTTTTGATGTTATATAATCTTATATTAGTTGAAAACATAAAATGAAAAAACAGATGACTTGAACCTGAATTGTTTATCTTAAATAGGTTGAACAGATTAAAATCAAGTCCACCTGTTTAAAACAGAATTAGGTATAGATCAAGATTTTTCGACATTAGCTTCATGCAAAAGATTCTTAACTCAAATTAAGTCAATAAGAACACAAATTCGATCTACCGCGACCTACCATCATCTCTAATTAATAAGACGATATGGTTTTGTCGTTTAGTGATGATGTGTTGCGCTTGGATATTGTGTAAGCTGTGCCAACTGCTGGGGGGAGTGAGTTAGTCCTGGAAGGAAAGGAGCCCCACCGCGTTGGGCCCTCCGACAGGGCTGCCTGCAATGGTCAAACGGGCTAGGTCTGGGGCAGGCTAGTGAATCCTAGGCCCAAAAGGTCAAATTTAGTACCATTCAATTTTCCGAACTTGAAAATTTAGCCCTCAACGGCATCTACCTCTCTGACATGGCACATACGTCTTGAGGACAGAGTCAGATAGTGTAAGAATAGTGCTGCTAAAAATGTGTCCAATTCAAATATTCAAATTTATGTGATCTAAAAAATAAAAAATAGGTATAGTCATGAATTTTTATTCGAATTTTGAATTATAACATAATATTTTTCAATTATGTGATCTAAAAAACAAAAAATAGGTATAGTCATGAATTTTTCATCCGAATTTTGAATTATGACACAATATTTTTCAGAGTTCTATTGTCTGAGCTTGATTTTACCCGAATTTAGCCTTGTCCAAATCATTCGACCTAAATAATTAGGTATTGGATATCAATTTCTTGTCCATATTTTGATATTGTCCGATATATCCGATCCAAATTCGACCCGAACTTGAAATTTTGCCAACGCCAGTGAGATACTCAGACATGAGAGTTAAAAAAAATTGAATGGTCTGGCGCATGCAAAGAAGTAGGAACTCTTCAGGAGGACTCTAAAAACTCTTACATAAAGAGTAAAATGATCATAAGTTTTATGCTCATAATTTTATTTTTTTGATCATATTGTCAAATGGTTTAAGATCCGAAAAACCAAAAAAAAAAAAAAAGTTCTCTAGTTGATAGAAAAAGCTTAAGTAGATGGTTAGAAGTGAGTGTACTTATTTTGATGAGTTGAAAAGTATTTAAATCCATCAAAAATTTACAACTGTAGTTCTCCCATGTAAATATTGTACAACTATACGGCGTATACTAAACGATGCTTATGACACGTGCTTAAGACACTAACTGTTCTATTCTACTTTTATTTTTTTAGAATAAGTTCAGTTAAGTTCATTTTAATCAAACAAAAATAAAATGTGGCTCATTTCAATTCAAAAAAATAAGTTGATAATAAGGGGACACAAATAAACTAATGTCCAATTGGTTTCAAAAATGAAAAATCCATGACATTGAGCCGACTAGTGTGTTTCACTTTTTTAATGAAATAATGTACTTCAGCTTAAAGTCTACAATTTCAACATTCACGAAGCATAGTAACACATACTTGTTTCCTTTCTTCGTTTTTGGAGTTCAAGGATCAGTACTTTTTTCTCCCATCATTTATGCCAGTGGCTCTCTATTATCCTTTCATCAAAGGACAAAATAGACTAGGACTACCACTACCACTAGGGCCAGGCAACTACGTAAGTCGTAACTTCCGAGGCAATGATGATGGCTTGCTTCAACGCTTGGTCATGTTCTCCCCATTGACAGGCAGCTATTTTACGCACCATCAAGTCCAAAATTTGTTACATTTTGGCAAATTTTCTGACTAATCAGGCTCTCATCTTCGTGTGGATCAATTTTAAAATATCAATTTTAATTTACTTTAATTTACTTTAATTCATTTTAACATACTTCAATCTATTTTCACTATTTTAATCAAATTCAGTTTATTATATAAAAAAATTCAACCAACTTCAACCCATTTCAATCCCCCTCAACCTACTTCGCCCTTTTATCCACCCCAATTTACCTGTAAAAAGAACAGGCCCTCAGAAAATCTAAACCTTTACTAGCTCATTAGCTATCGAAGTATGATATTGGATGAAAGTAGGATATCCTATTTCTTTAATTTTATCATTTCTTTTGATATGTTTATTGTACCGTTCTTGAAATAAAATGTTATCATATTTTTATTATGATCAAATACTTTTTATTTAGGTTATGTTCAGTAAAATTGACTGTTTAGATAGTGGATAGCAGCTCAGGTAGCGGATAGCTATTTAGATAATTGATAGTGTTTGTAATTTAGTTGTTAGTGGATAGCTATTTAGATAAGCGGTTCAAATAAATGTGTTTGGTGAATTACCTGTTGGGTTAGTTGATTGCCTGATTATTGTAAATTAATATAAAAGGATATAGATAATTTTCAAATACAAAATTTCCAAATAATATTTTTTGACCAAAAAATATGAACACTACCTGTGAATATCAAAAAATAATACTATTAACTTTTTACAAAACGCAGCTTAAAATGCTAACTACTACTTGAAATGCTAATCAAAATACTAGATTACTGAATACTAAAAATTTGAGAAATTAGTGTATTTATCAGGCCAAAATACTTAACACTACTCAAAACATTGTTACTGGGCATAACCTTAGTCACTTATATCATCGTAAAAATGATTTTAGTCAAAAACAGCCCTTGCATTGCCCAAGTGACTGGCTGTAGCAAATATTGGGCCTATTTTATTTTTTTCCCTTTTTTATTGTAATAGTCGAAAAATTAATTGTAAATTAAACAAAAAGTTAAAATGAAAATCAGAACCGCTTATGTTTTCCATCTAGTGCCCAACTAATACGAAACCTTTAGAGTTCAAAGTCCCAAACTTACACATTGTTTGGATTGAGATAGAGAGAGGGAAGAGATGAGAAGGTAATAGAGGGAAAGGGAAGGGAAGAAAGGAGATTTGTACTCATCACTTTATTTGGACATATTATGAGAAGGGATGGAGGGGGAGGGGAAGGGGAAGGGGAAGGGGGGATAACTATTAAAAGTCTTTCCTTCCCCTCCTTTTCTCTTCATTTTGGGGGTGAATAAAAGTGAGGGGAATAGGAGGAAATGATTGTGAAATGTTCCTCTCGATTCCCTTTCCTTCCTTTTCATTTAATATTTTCAAATCAGGGAAATAAGTATTTATTGACCTCCATTTTCCTTCTCTTCTCTCTCCTCAATCCAAACAGACTGTTAAACTCAATAATGACACATGAATAGAAAACTTTTCAGACACTCCAAAACCAACCCCAAATTGTCCATCTTCACATACTCTAGTTCCTCTCCCCGTTGCTTCTTGGCCATGCTTGCTTAAATGATCCATTAATAGCCCTCCTAACATTAGAGTAGGACAAGACTTGGTATCATTTTCCTTTTTTGTTTTTTAGTTAGAACACTAAAAATAAAATAAACAAATATGTGCGGCATCTAAAATAATTTAAATTGATTAAATCGAATTGACTAATTAAATTATATAGGTCGAAACAACTATCAAGTCAACAGTCCAATAAACTTTCAAGGCAACATCCTAATAAACTGTCAAGTCCCCATCTCAATAGACTACCAAGTTATCAACTTAAGCATACTCTAAAACTATATGTCCAAATTCAGAGTCCATTTATCAGCCCAAGAAGGCAATTAATTCGCAAATCACACAAGAGGGGAGCAACTCCTCCCGACAAATATAGTTCAACCTGCTTAGTCAGGGACTCAGAAATTTCTCTCTTTAGAAGTAGACAATAAGCATATTAAAATATGTCATTTGTTCTAGAGATTAAACTATACATTTGATCGATAATCAAACCATTCTAGCCCTCTATCAAGTTGCAAAGAAGAGATCGAATCATAGGAGTTAATATATGTGGTGATGCAAGTGATAATTAATTGAAACACGAGAAACTGCCAAGTGATGTGAGGCATAAGTTGGAAATCCAAAGAAGAGCATAACACTTTCTATACTACAATGGGACTCTACATCGTCACTCCTTCCTTGGCATCTAGTTGTGGTGCTTGGACAAGAGGTAGAACAACTAATGAAGGAAGCTCACACAGGTATATGTGGTGTGCGACAGTCAGGGCCTAAGTTGTATGATCGTATCAAAAGAATGAGCTATTATTGGCCTACCATGGTGCATGAATGTATTGACTACCCAAATAGATGTGACGCATATTAGTTTTATGACAACTTTATAAACCAACCCCCATGCCCACGTCATCCAACGATAGCATCTTGGCCTTTTGAGGTGAGGGGAATTGATGTCTTGGGACTCCTTACTTTGCAGTTTTTAGCTGGTCTTTTGTACATCTTATGAGCCATCAATTATTTCTATAAGTGCGCAAAGACTATTGCATTAAAGGAAGTCCAAATGGAGAATGTTTTCGACTTTATTTGGGTGCATGTCATGTACTGATATGACATGCCTCAATATAACATCATCGACAATGTCAAAGCATTCTTCAACACGTTGATGATGAGCCTTTGTGAGAAAGCGAAGTTTGCTCAACATAAGCTTGATGCGGAGCAAGAACCCGACCCAACACCCAAAGTTGAGTAGGTTCATAAGTGGCTTATTAGCGGTGAATTATGTCGACTAAAGTTCTAGCACAAGCTGTCCAGAAATTTTTAGTTTCATAGGTCAACTTTGAGATACTTTTTGGATGATCAAATAAGCTCCAAAATTAGTATTTTAATTATGGTTGGATAGGCCCACATGTTCATTTCTAGCCATCTATATAATCACTTTGAATTCCAAGTATTGAGTGATTTACGGAGCTTAAAATGAGTAACGGTCGGTGCAGGTTAGGACACGCACAATTTTGATTAAGAGTCTAATTGGGTCATCAAATGAATGATTAAGAGGTTAATATTTTATGGGAAGTTAGTGGACACGCTTAGCTAATATTTATTATTGGAACCTTTTAAAATTATGTCAGTAATTCAAACGAGATTCTTATATTTAGTAAGGCTTAAACATCGCACCGAGGGCGACGTTTAGCAAGATCCTTGTCAATTAACCTGATAATGTGTCTTTATGATAAAATTTTGTTAGATTATGCCACCTAAGATAGGCCAATATTTGTAACCCAAAAACTTCAAATAAATGAAGTGAATATAACAAAACATTATATGCCAAAAAATATTTCAAATCCACCTTAAACATTGCAGACTTTAAAAAACGCATAGCAAAATGTGCACAGTTAATTTTTTTTTTAAAGAATATAAATAGTCAAGTGTAAAACCATCTTTTAACGTATTAATAGATGTTAGTTTGAATGGTGGCATTTATTTCCCTTAAGTGAGGCCTGAAGTTTAATTCTTATAAATAGAAAAAATTTATAATAGGAAACTTAATTTATAAACCAACAACATTAGA